>VXBO01010803.1:95809-120038 GCA_013400135.1 Rhinoptilus africanus | reverse complement strand
TTTTTTTTTTTTGTAATTATGGTTATCCTTTTGTTTTCAGAGAGACTTTGAAATAATGTTGCTTAGAATAATGTTAACTTCTTCTGTCATTTGTGAATGTGGTATAAAGGATGCTAAGGATGCTGAAGCAGCCTTCGTAATTGCCACTGGGAGTTGGACCATTCGGATCATTACTGGATCCAGCTATCTGTTCTGCAGTTTGGTATTGAACTTCTGTATTGACCTATTCTGATTTAAGAAAGCCTTTATTAACTGCTTTCCTGAACTGGGCTCATACAAATAATCTGTGCTGATGTTTTGAAGATAAGTCACTGGCCAAACTTCGGCTAGCTAAAAGCAAGAGGCTTGTATCACAAAAGATATATTTGGAGTCATTAGGAAGCAGAAAGGCCTATTAGCTGAAACTGCTACAAAGATGTTTTCGGTCTGTGCAACACAGTCTCCAGAGACCTGCCAGGACATATAACCCTCCGTTAACAAGCTGAGAGATGGTTTGTCTACGGGTACCCATATATACTTGGAGCTACTATATCCATTTTGAAGCAAGGCCTTTTCTGCTGTGCAGGTCGTATTATTTCTTTGCCTAATAACTGACAGCAAGATCCACAGTGGCACTTGACTGTTTTTCCAGTGTCTTGGTTCTGTCTGGCAGTTCACAAAGAGCCTGTCTGACCCTCTAGGCATTTTGGCATTCAGCTTTTATTTTATTTAAAGCACGTCCCTTGTACATGTGAAAAAAAGGTCCCCGGAGCTTTATAATTCCTGCTCATGGTGCTTTCTAATGCAGTATTGCCGTATCGAGTACTGCGGTTCCCAGGTCCCCTTGTACCCTCTCTCCTTCCCCCCTCTTCCCCTCTGGGCCCTCATCCAGAAATGCATTGAATCCCCAAATTGATCTCTGAAGTCAATAGAATTATTTAAGTTTACTGTTGTTTGATGAAGTTAAGAATTAGGAAGAGAGCATATAACCGACGTCTTGCTTAAGAGGCAGTGCAAAACTGCAGGCATGCAGTGCTGAAGGGTTTAAGGTCTGGGATTTTGTGATCTGTTAGATATAAAGTCAGGAAGAGTGGAGGAAGGAATGAAAGATCCTGTGTTTGTCTGTGATACAATGAAAGAATAAAAAACTTCGACTCAGTAGTGACCATCCAAACCTAAAGGATTTTGTTTTCAATTTTGTTTTTATTTTTGGGGGTGTCTTTTTTCCCCATAGAGATAGATGTTTGAAGCTGTGAAGCTTGCCATCACATAACTGGTATTGATCAATATAAATTAGCATGTTAATCATCAGTAAAGAGATCAGAGGTGTGTGGGAAATACAGTTTTAAATGTACTTCTGTAGTTTTTTCATGCTTGTTCTGGTAAGTTGAGGTACATGTACAGTTTTACATACACTTCAGAAGTTGAGTAAATAATGCTGTATTTGAAAGAAAATATATACATGAATTCTGGTTGGTGGTTGGTGGGTTTTTTTTGTTTTGTGGGTTTGCTTGCCTTTTTTTTTTTTTTTTTAAGAAGCATCAAGTAATGTTTGTAATGTATCGTATTATAATGTAATTTTCTACCTGACCTCGATATTATAGTCCTAGGTATTTACCTGGTGTTAAGGGAGGAAAGAAAGTTCCTTCCCTTTATTTATATGTTAGGAGCTTCTACATTTTCTGTTCTGCTTCTCAGGTCTTGTGAGTGTTGACATTTCTGGAAAAGTCACAGACTGTCAGTGACTGGGGCCATGTGATGCATCTCTGCATCTGTCTCTATGGCTGTGGTATCAATTCTTCAGGGCTCCTAACAGCCAGTCAGGGTGAATCAAGAAATCTGCTGTTAATGGCTGTTCCTTTGAAATGCCTTTGCTGCTGTTGCAGAGAAAAAGCCAGGGATGCAGCCAGTCCTCGAGCACTGGCATTGCTATTGCCTGCTTTAACGAGCCATGGCAACCATGAGGAGAGGATCCTGGGGCATCTCAGCTCTGAGGGTGCCATCTGCCACATCTCAGACGAAACAGCCCTTGTCTCCCCGTGTCTGATGGGAAGGCGGTGGCGGGAGGTGTTTGATCTGGAGGCAAAATGCAGTCCCAGAGGCAAGGGGGGGAAATAAAGATCCTTACTGGGGTGTGGGCATCGTGAAGTGAGAGGATTGCTTAGCAAAGGGATATCTTTCCTTTTAAGGAAAGAGTATTGCTGTTTGTCTCGATAATGTGATGGTGGACTTTTTACTTAAGGTGTTATATGCTGTTGTCAGTCATTTTGCATCCTCTGAAAATTGCATGCACTCACTTTTTACTCCAAGTCATAAACCCAAAGCAATGTAGGGCAATCTGGTAAAAAGGATTAAGTGTAGGTATTGTAATATCTTCTTTGTTACACTTGAGAGGTCTCTCCTTACTGAAATTAAATTTAATTGAAGTTGCTGCCTGGATACCTCACAAGCACTCTGCGTCAGGCTGTGAGAAACAGCCTGCAGCACTCCGGTTAAAGGTGGCACACAGGCAAGTTTTGACAGTAGGGTCAATTCATAGCCATCACCTGGGACTCATGATATTTTGGGAAAGAGATTTGTAAAGGGCTGCCAGCTCCCTCTGAATTTGGTGAGATCCTTAGCTTTAGCATTGTCTACAGACATGCTTGACTTCTAATTTGGAAAGCCAAAAGAGCTCAGCATCCTTAAAAGGTGAATGATCTTTAAGAAACTAAGCAAGTAAGCACTTAAAACAGATTATTTTCTCCCATTTTACCAGGTGACCTACACAGATTAAGGATTGTCTCCCAGAGAACCTGAAAGGGGCCTTCCATAGCAGGTCTAATAAATCCAAGGGAGAAGTAGATGGCTGGCGGTACAGAAGTAGGGGACAGCACACGTCTGGGCACACTCAGAGTGAAGTGCCATTTTAGCATAACAACAGTAACACTTCCAATGCTTCTTTAAAGGTTTTGCCCCTTTCTCAATAAAGTGAAATGAACCTTATAATGAATGTAATATAAAATGAATATAAGTATGCAAAAGAGTAGCAAATGAATATGAGCTGTAATTGTCATTATAGAGAGGGCTGTACCTATACAAACCTAGGTGGACATTAAGAGGAGTAGTGATGTGTGATATTATTTAGGAAGTTGTTTATTTTTTCACTACAGGGTTAAAATGGTCAGGTATATACAAGAGAGAAGACTGGAGTTCAACACTGTAGATCTTGTACGTCTGTAAGATTCTTTTTTTTCTTAGGATTTTTAATATCTTGCACTCTGTTACCGTTGTTACTCTGTACATCTGCTCCTTTAATTTCTGCGGCAGTTTATACTGAAGATAAAAGCACTAACTGGTTTTGCGATTAGTGTGTTTGCTATTGACTTAATACATGCTTCTCTATGTAAAGCAAATTCAGATTTCATAATATATCAATAGGAAACTCAGTTCAAAAAGCAGACTGATTAATAAGTGGTCCAGTGTTTCAGCGTTTGTGGATACCATTTCATTTTATCTCACTGTGAATTGACAGGTTATGTCAGACAATTGAGAACAGAATGCACTTCAAATTCTTTTCTGCTCCTGAAACGTATTTTAAGAGATAAAATACTTTAATTAAAAAGACAGCTGAAATCTTAGCTCTAATTTTTCTTGCTATATCAGATTTTTAAATTGCAGTCTTAACCATAACTATTCTTATCTTTATATTAGCATCTATTTTATAAACCTTTTTTTTTCATAAAAAGTGTTATTTTTAAAATTTCCTTCTGGAGATTATGTTTAGTTTAATGATCTTGGGAAGCAAAATATGTCAATACTAATTCACTGACTACCTGTTTCTTTCCTAAAATTTAAACTAGCTTAAATTAGACTTTCTATAGCACAGGCTTAAAGCAAAAGCCTACCTCCAGATGGTTTGATCATAGATTAAGCATGACATTATTTTGGTATTGTAGCTGGACATGACTGGTGTAAGAATTGATCAACATTTTCTCAAACTTTCATATAAAGTATAAGGTTTAATAAGGAGCTTGATCATTTTTAAATAGGTAAAACTGGTGAATTCATTATCAGATAACCTTTCCTTGAATTATTCCATACATATTTGTGCTTAGATGTCATATTTTAATTTCTTTCTCTCGGAATAATTATTTTTGAACTGTCCTTTTGTTGCAGGACAGGTAGTCAGGGCACTTAGCACTATAGATCATCCTGTTTGTGTAATCTACTGACGACCATGTCAGACCTCTTTTCTCTCAGTGTCTAGATTGATCCTTTCCTCAGGTCACCCATCATCTTTCTCTCTTTTTATGTCTGAGAAACAAAAGGAGGGAGGAAAAAACTGCCAAATAAAGAGGAATAAAAAGGCCAAGACTGAAGTGAGGGAGGGGGTGGAAGGGCAGCAGGAAGGGCAGAGCAGGTTTTAGGAAAGGGTCTGTCCTATGAGACTGTGAAAACAAGCTGGAATAATCAGTCAGGGCACTTGAGTGCCAAAAAGCTGTATGCAGATTTCAGGGAGTCTGGTTTTCAAAGTGTCCGTTCATCTCATCGTCTCCTTCCAAGCAGTAAACTTCTCATCCTTGCAAGAGACCTGGACCGTGTGCTGAGCTGCCTCCCGATGCTGACTTGCATCCAACAGCAAATAAAAAATAATGACCATATGGAGACCATCACTGTTATTTTTTCTGTGCATCTTTCCTTTAACAACGACTGCTACTGGGTTTGTGGATGAAAGCCCAGCTACCCACATTCTGTCTTTTCGCTGGCTCTTTGTGTTTGGGGAGAGAACTGGTTCTGAAGGAGGCAGCTCAGACATCAGAAAAAGTGACACTGGCGATAGAATTGCTTCAGCTGCATTGGAAAAGATCATTCTACTTTGTTTTGAAAGCTACAAGAACAAAGCGCTCTTTCCCTGTAATAGGGCCTGTGGCTCCTGCATTCCTCTGCACATCATCACAGAAGGTCAGGCAAGACAACACAGTGGTTACTTCTGTGGGTCTTTGATAGTTCTGTCACCTTGGTTTCTAGAAATTGATGAGTCTGGCAGCTCATTCATTTCTGGACACTTTAAAAGACACTGAACATTTGTTTCAGTGCCCTGTACTTCAAAATCCTAGGTGACTTTTGAAGGTGACTACAAGGAAGATGAGTAGAGATGCTTCATGCAGCAGAGTTTTTCAGTTGTTGCTTGCTTTAATAGCAAGAAGATGCTGACTTTGTACATTAATTCTTTCCTTTTGCACGTGAGAAGACAGTGTAGCATTGCCAGCTTCCAGCTTCCTCTTGAACATTTGGAACCTCTTTTATCTGGAGCTATTAAAAGTCTGTATAGCCAAGATATTCTCCCTGCTAGTAGTCATGCAATTAAAAAAGAATTAGAAAATAAAAAGAGAGGTTAACATCTCAGCGCTTGCAGGGCCCTGCTTTTCATCCTGGAATACCAGTGTGAGAGCCATGCTTTGGTGAACTCTCTGTGGAGAATGCTCTGCAACTTTTTAAGTAGCGTAACAGGTTCCATTTTCTTGTAGCAAGGGACTGAGAAACTTCAGAGCGATAGTAACTTCCCTTCTCCTTTTCCCTGAGATTTTTTTTCTTTTAAAAAAATTATTGAGTAGATGTGCTTTTCTCAATCATTTTAGTCAAAATTTGCTCTGAACTAGTACCCATTTTGTTCTCTCCCTTCTGTGTCAGTAACTTTTGCAACTGCTGCCAATGAGACTTCTTTTGAAAGCCTTTAATTCCTGCTTGGCTACTTGAAAACATTTTCAATTAATGGCTCCAGTAAAGCTGACCCAAAGGAGAGGTTACTATTGCTAGATAGTTGTGTGTGCATAGGAAGGCTGTGAAGGTGTTGCTGTTGGAGGTCCTTTGGCTAGATGTCCTTTGGCTGGGGAAAGGGCTGGTAGGTAACGGCCTTGGGTCAAGGTAAGGACGGAGGGTGCTCCTGGGACGACTCCTTGTGATTGACTTGGCATTCTGTGATATTTGCCTTGTGTTGCTTGGGATTGGGCAAGGGTTTCCTGGGCTGCTGGCTTTCTTGGCAGCATAGTTCAGTGTTACATTAATAAGCATTAACCCTACTTCTCTAAGTTATAAACTAAATGCTCTGAAGGCTCTTTATCAGTTTGAAGAGGGTAGAACCGTGGTGTGGACAGGAAGGGCTTGTTGATCAGGTGTTGTTTTATTTGACAAATTTATCCATCCTGGATATGGGTGCAGTTCACAGCAAATTTTAAATGTCTCTAACAAAAAAACGTGTGTGAGTGAGAGGGAGGGAGGGGAGGACTAAGGGTGTATACGCATTAGGAAAATGATTTCACAACTGTTTTGTCTCTGTGCTTCCTGATAGATGGCACCATATTGCTACCTCTCTGAACTGCTTGTCATGGGGAGGGAAGAGAGCAGACTATGACAAACAACTAGTGGAAAGTAATTTTTCTTTGTGTCAGTAAAATTGAATAATAGAGCAGCATACAGAAGCATAGCAGAAGCTCCTTTTGTAAGTGGTCAGTTTCTAATGCGTATTTGTCATTTTAATTGAGTAACGCTTTTTTTCAGCATTAACAGAAAACAAAAGATTCTGACTATGTCTAGGAGAGGCATAAAAAGAGACAAACTGATTAATCTTAATCTTGTCCAGTGTGAAAGATTTTATATATAGTCACTATGATCTCTACTCTGACTTTTTAATCCGGGGTCCTGGGAGCTGAATAGCAATTCTGACTGTGCCAGAATGCTTCTGCAAATCCATATTGAGACATCTTTTGCAAAAGTTCCCTTTGAGCCTTCTCCTGCCAGACCTCTAAGTCTCTGACTTGCACAGTATTATCTCTGAGCCACCTATAGCAGACACCAGCATTGTCTGCATTTGTAATTGTGGAGTAAAAATGCAAGGAATGAGATTATGGACTCCCCTGATGGTGGAGGGCATGTGTCCTGTTTCCTTGAGTTTTGTAGACAAGGTTAGGTCGATGTGGATTTCTTGACTTTGGGATTTTTTGGTTTTGGTTTGGTTTGGTGTTTGGGTTTGCGAGTGGGGTTTTAGTTTGCTGTGTTTTGGGTGTTGTTGGTTTTTTGGTTGTTTTTTTGTGTTTCTGTTTGTTTGTTTGTTTTTTATTGTTTGTTTAATAATGAAGAGCTGAATAGCGGTATGGAAGCTACTTAATCTCCAGCTGATGATTCTGTGGAGGACAGAGCCTATTGTTTCCAGAGTTTATAACTTAGCCGAGAGCATCCCAATTTCCTCTGGTTATATTGACCTAGGACCTATGTGTGGACCTACCATGTAAATGCTGTTTCATTTCTATTGGTACATGTCATGGATCTGTTTCTTGTGCATTCATTATCATCTGTTACACTAGCGTTTAAGAAACTTTACCAGATGGGATGGAAGAAGGGAGGAAAATACATAATGTGTTTCTTGGTCTATCTTGCCTTCTATATGGTAAGCAGGATCATGGATTTAATTTCATTTAATCTGACTGCTAAAGTCTGTGTCTTGGTTTGATAGAGATAGTTAAGATACGTTAGTTTAGCTCTCCATCTGAGTGCAGGGATACTTCTTCCCATACAATACAGAAAAACAATTTTGTTCTTTTTCTAGGACAGAAAAGGGAGATATAAACATTAGAAAGCCTGTGAAACAGATGGTGATTTAACTGGTAAAGTTATTACAGATAGGATGGCAGTCGTTCAGACAGAAGATGTGCAAATCATAATAGCTTCTCAGGTGCATATGCATGATATGAGCTGTGTTACAGAGCAGGTCAAGCAATCAGTTTTACATTCATATCCTGAGCCTCAGTCATTTTTGTTAGATCACTCTCCTGTGAGCAGCTTTTTCCATCAGGGCATGGAAATTTATTCTCAGATGAAGAACGTTTGTTTGGCAGAAAAGGCAGGAAATTCAGAACTGTTTTGACCTGTTTCTAGATGACCAAGATAAAATTACTTTTGGTGTAGTTGGGTTATGGTGGTGACTTATTCTTTAAAATACAAATGGAGTTTTTAACTTTAGGAAGCTTACAAAAATATTGCAGGCATTTTTATGTGGAAAAGAATATCACTAATATTTTCCCACTGTTCTTTCATGTTTATAAAGTGCTTTTCATTAGAAACATCCTAATTCACTTTTTAAGCTTTTATGTGTAGGTATGGACCTGCCTATTTTGAGGTTCTTTGTAGAATCTATTCATTAGCACAAAGTCATGTAGATGAGTCTTAAAGTGCATTGAATAAAGAAAGAAAAAGAACATTTCCAAATACTGAACCGAGTATAAATTGATACCGTCATCTCCTTGAAAGTGCAGAAAGCCTGCAACAGGAACTTTGATCTTTTGGACCATTCTTATTATCTCTTTGGAGTGTCAACACTCAAACTGTGTGATAAAAATCACAGCGGCAACGTTACTCATTTTCGTGTTGATCACTTTCACAGAGGTATTCAGGAACTGAGCCTATTTCTCAGTCTCAGGTCGTTTTTGAAGCACTAAATCCTTCATCCTTTTTTTCTGTGCAACTGCCAAAATTTCCTCCTGCCACAGTGACACTGTGCATGCACTCTTAAAACAAAATTATTATTTAATACAAATTGTATAGCAGGTGTGATTATGCATTTTAATATAAAGTTCTGCCTCATTTAAAAAACTGAAGATTAGCAGTGCTTTCTGTGATGGAAGAAAAGTAAATTGAATTTACTATCAGGGAATATTTTACTGACTGTCTTACAAACTCACATATGGTTCAATAAAATTTGTCAGGAGCTGCGGAAGTACTTCCAATCTGTCTAGCAAAGTACCACAATAATTGTAGATTTTGACAAAAAGCTATAGATCTGGGTGGAGGTCTTGGAGCAGGACCTGTTTAGCCAAGTTTAGGGTCAGAACCGACAGGTGGGAACATTGCAGTTTAAATATACTTTTAACTAGATGATGATGCAGAAAACCTGAGCAATGCTTAAGTGTGGGGATACATATGCAAGCCTGTAACACAATATATGGCTTCTCAAATGCCAATTTCTGGTAGCGTTTTGTTAGTGCTTCTAGGCTTGTCGTACTGCAGACGTGTGGGAGTAACATAACCAGGAACATCTTCCTTGTCTGTGAAATGACTGTCATATTTCAAGGGATTGGAAGGGCAGAGCATTTCAAGAGCTCCAGTTGTCTTGCTTGTGCCATGATGCCACTCTGGCTCCCAGGTATAACCACCTGCAGGGAGCAGAAGAGAAAGATGCACTAGCAGAGGTCTAGGGGAGTGGTTAGCAAGCTGCCTAGGACTTTTATCTCAAACAGAATAGGTAACCACGGAGGTGACCATGAAGAACAAAAGTGACAAAGGAGATGTGACATGACTAGGCTTCCACTTACAATCAGCAGCCTGTGCATGTGAGTGGAAGTCAGAAGAGCCAAAGTGAAAATTAACTATTTTCTTCCTCAAAGATTGCATAATTTCCATCCTAGACTTAGGAAAAGAACTACTACATGTTACTGTAGGACCAATAAAAAAGGTTGATGTGGGCATATAGTGAATCTGTCGTGTATGTTCTGAAAAGAAAAATCTAAACAAAGCCTTAGCAAGCCAATAGAACACATTTGATGTGAAATATAATTATGTAAGGCTTGAAGATAATGCAAAGTGGGATAAATGCTGCAGGGGTTTACTAAAGGTGCATTATGCCAGGTGGAGAGGATATCTTTCTTTGCTAAAATTAATCAGTTTCTAGACCAAGGAGGTGTGGTTGATGTCATCTGTCTGTACTGGATATCTGGAAATGAATATCTGGATATTAATAGTCAAAACTGGAAAACTGGGATCAGTATTTGTAAAACATATGATTAACTAAATGAGGAACAGCACTGGTTAGTGCTGAATGAGAATGTGCAGGGTTGTGTAGGTGTCATTAGTAGAGCTCCTGAAGGATGAGTCTTGTGGTCATTCTTACATTTTTCTTCAAGTAACTTGGACACTAAAAGTGAGAGCAAGTTGATGAAATTTGTTGATGTTGGAGGAAGAAGGAGATGGGTCAATTAGTTGATGACTAAATGATTAAGTTGCTATTATTATACATCAGTTGGAAAGGGAAATCATAGGATGGATTTGAATTTGATTCTGTACAGAAAGAGGAAGTATTTGTCATTATTCAACACAATACAGAGGTGTGTTTTAGAAGTGCTAATGAACAATTTTGTTTACTTGTCCGGAAATAAACCGATAAGTTTGGTTTAGCAAAATCTGAGACAGGATATTCTTTTTTCATTACAGAGGAAAGAACAGTTCATTTAATCTAAAACATGAGACTAACACATGAACAAGTTGGTATAACCTGGATATGATAAATTTAGGATAAACCTGGGAATTAGAAGCTTTCTAAAAACAGAGTAGGAAAGTTCTACCTTCCGATCAGTGCAAGAGAGTAAAATAGTTTGAAGATGGTGTTGGAAGAAAACTTTATGAAAAAAAAAATGCAAAATGCTACACATGATAGCAGAGAACTTGGCCAGGTAAAAGCCCAGGAGGTGCTGTGCCACCAAGATTCATCAGCCTGTTTAGAAAGAATGAAAACATGAACATGGTGCATAAGTAAACTCTTTGTCTTTCGAGAAAACTGCTAGTTTCCATGTGCCCCTTCTGCCAGAGTTACTTGGAAGAGAGGAAGAAAGGGAAGGCTGCTTTCATCCTTTTTTTTTTTTGATCAGGATAGGTATAGTAATTGATTTGGGAATTATCTGGAAGAGGTGGTTGGTTAAATGGTGAATAAGGTATGTGCATGTAACAGCTACCACCCATGTTGACTTTGATTATACTGAGAGCTGGGAAATGTAAATCTCTGCAGCTGCAGTCAGAATTTTGGCCTCCTGAGCTGATGTGACTAGAATAGTTGGAACGATGTTGGAGGCACACAATTTGACCTGTATGTTCCTGTGTAGTTTTTAGGGATGTAACTTCTGTTAGATAAAGCACAATTAGACAATTGTTATGAAGAAAACCAGGTAACGGGCAGAAATACCAGAAATAAACTTACACAAGAACATTTGTCTGGCGACTTGCTACACCAATCATGAGCAGCAGCTCAGAGCAGTCACCAACCAGAGAAGGTCAGCCAGCATGAGAGATGCTCCATCTCGTAAAACTCATCCACCTCAGCCTGGCCACCTCGGGGACATCTGACCATGCAGGGTCCCCAGGAATGCCTGGGATGAAGCTTGCATGGTCAGAACAGATGCCTATAAAGCGCTGCTCTTCACTACTTGTGATGACCTCTGCTCCTCCTGGCAAGGAGAGGGGAAGCAGAGGTAACCAAGTTTCTGTAGTTTTGTATTGTTCTATGCATTACTGATCACTCCTTCACAGGGGCAATAAACATGCAAAATATTTCATATCTATCCAGCTATTTTTTTAGTCATTAATGCATGTGTTTATAGTTTGTCATGACCTAAACTGCAACAGTTGAGCTCAGTGTCATAACAGATCCTTTTCTTTTGACAGTAAGAATCTGCCTTAACTACTTCGCTTTACAGGGAAATAAGCCCAGTAGTGCAGTAATATGAGGAAAAAAGGACAGGGAAAGTGTTTTGGGAGACTTTACCCTGTGTGCTTGTTGGTAGGAAGGAAGGATTCTTCTGCAAATTAAGCGGACTACCCTTAGATTTGACACAGTGCTGAACGGTTTGCAATGCGGGCTGGCACACCTCTGCAAACGGCAGCAGAACATTTTTCCTGTAGAATCAATTTGCGAGAACAGATCAGAGAGAATTGGAGAGAAACGGTACAAAGGGGAGACCGAGAGGAGGGTGGGTGCAGATAAGGAGGGAGAAGGAACCAGAATATCAAAGAGGTGGAAGGAAGAAAAGGATGAAGATAAGCAGAGATAAGGGATATGCAAAGGAGAGCTGAGAAAAAGAGGAGAGGGCAAGAGGGAAGACAGGCAGACAGGGGAAGGTATTCATGAATGCCTGTAAGAGTTGCTGAGAAAAGGCTTATGTGCACAGCAGAGGCAGAGGAAGATGCAGGATGGATGCATGTACTGGGGGAAGGGGAAGAGGCAGTGAATACACA
Source organism: Rhinoptilus africanus (assembly GCA_013400135.1). NCBI lineage: Eukaryota > Metazoa > Chordata > Aves > Charadriiformes > Glareolidae > Rhinoptilus > Rhinoptilus africanus. The sequence goes on along the minus strand of VXBO01010803.1, from coordinate 108,023 downwards.
CAGCAGGAGGGGGAGAGAGATAGATGGCAAACACGCATATAGGAGTGGCGGGGAAAAATAGTGGATGTACACAGCAGGGAGAGAGCAAGTGAGAGAGACACACAGCAGATGCACACAGCAGGGGGGAGAAATGCATAGAATGGGGCGGGGGAGCAGCACTGGGAAAGTATCAAGAAGCCTCAACAAAATTAAACAATAAAATAATAAGGAATCATAAAATTAATGATTTGAACATTTATCATTATTTAACACAGGAAATCAAGAGACTTTGAAGAGAATTTACATTAGTTAAAAATTTTAAGCGCTTCAAATGTTAATAGTGTTCGGTTCCTAATAAGACTATGCTTGACTTAATGAATTCCTCTTTGCATTCGCAGCGAAGCAGATGTCTGCTTTCTGTGTCTGACAAGGGACCCAATCCATTGCTTTTTGACGTCAATAGGACTGTGGCTCTTTCAAGGGCACGCATTTATCTTGTCAATGTGGTCTGACCAACCAGCCTCGCTCCTCTGCTCTGATCTCGTACAGGTGAGGAAGGTGGGTGGGAAGTGTCGTCACCTAAACTTTGTGAAATCTAACAGTTGTCAGACGCTTCTCGATACCCTTATGCATGTTTGGGCACTGATTCCCATTAATCAGTGCAGCACGCAGTTGAGGGGAGGTTGCTGTGATGTGGCTTCGTATGTGGCTTGTACAGGTACCTAGCACCAGCCCAATGGCATGGACAGGGTTAGACCACCTTGACGGTAAGTGTAAAGCAGCATAAATAACAGAGCAGTCAAACCGTAAGATGGGTTAAGGGGCAGTCTGTGGAGGATATATATAGTTTTGGGTTTTTTTTCTTTTATTGGATTAGATGATGTGTATCTTTTCCCAGTTTCTGTGGAAAGTACACAAGAAAGCTCCAACAATTTTTATGAGCATAACATAAAGCCCACTGGTATGCATATGGAGGGAATGCTGGCATTGGAGTGGTTTTGTTACTACAACTGTTCACAAAGTTGCTCCTTTGTGACTGAGCTGACAATTTAATAGGCAATCTGTAAGGGAACAAAATAGCATGGGAAAAGTGAATCAAAGGGAGACACTTCTCACTTGTGAAGAGACAATGTTGGTACAGCAAAGGCATGAGAAACCGAAGGTTGAAGAAGCTGTTTTTTGACAGAGAAGGGCTTCCTCAACAGGAGAGGGGGTTTCTGCGTGGAAGAAATTAAGTGTTGCTGGAAAACTTGGCCTCTCACAACTGTTTTTGTGAGTGGAATCACAGCAATGCATGGGCAGCAGTGTGGGCTGTTAGGAAAATATCTCCTCCAAATGCTTTATAACCCCTCAAATAATTTATTCCTATTGGTGTGAGAAAGCCTCTACATGGTACTGATTGCTGGCTTTTGAAGGGAGAGTTACCAGCATCCAAATTCATGGGACAAAGTGAGTGCAACCAATGTGCCTATGCAGGCCTGCGCCTTTGATCAGAGAATGGGAATTTTGTATATGTGAAGCTTTTGTAGCTTCAGTGAAAAGCAGAAGTATAATGACAGGATTATTCTAAGGTGGAAACGTGCTCAAAAAGCAGTAAGTGCTCTTATTCTTATCACAGTTTTTCTCCCTTCTGAATTGTTACTTCCTCTAAAAGCTCAGAGAGAAAAAACCCGTTTTCTTCAAGTTTCATTTAACATCTGCAGTGTGTTCTGTGGTTGCTGCTGTCCTACTACAGTGTAAGGGGCTTCAGGGAGTGCTCTCTGGCCAAGCAGACTTAGCAAAAAGGAGAAAAGGTGGGTGAAATACCTGTGTCTCAAGAGAGAAGACGTATACATCAGACACTCATGCCAAAATTGCAATACTATAGGCCATACTGAGAAATTAGGAAGTCCTAGAAGGGTCTGTTTGCCTCTTGTCCAGATTTGGAAGGTCACTGCCTTTTTTCCTTCTGCCATCCTGAAGTCTGTGTGTGATTTAAGTAGGAAAAGTATGTGGAAAAGTAGGGGGGGAGAGACTCCTGCCATGAGAACTTGACTTTTTAATATAAGCAGAACAAGAGATAAATATGGTCAAAAGCAGTAGGACTAATGTATTCAATTAGATTTTAACGCATCTGAAAGGGTACTTCAGAGACAAGCTGGCCCTTCTTCTGTGTGCATTGGTACCTACTCCAAGGGTCCATTAGTGCTCTTAATGTGAGTGCTGTATGTATTCACTGCCTGAAAACACACTTCCCTCAGTCTCCTCCTTACCCTCAGCATTGAGAGTTTCTTCTCCTTTTTCTGAACTGGATGAATAGGAGGATTTTACTTAGACACTGCTGGAGTGGGGAGAGGTTTGGTCTGAACTGCTATCATGGCCATCTCCATTCTCGGAGATTCTCTTCTCTGGTAGCATCAGCCCAGGCTATTCTTATTCTTTGCCCTCATACTGTTTTGAATACAGCATGGCATCGCTGAGTCATTTGAGTGAACAAAACAAAAGCTGATGAATAAGAGCTCTCTCTTGCATATATGTGCAACCATGTTTTTGAAGTCCTGCTGTGGTTGAGGCAGAGGGGAGGACCTTTCACCGCTCCTGTGGGCTCTGTGCAAAGCTGCCTGAAGCCGATGGGAAGATGTGTCTTCAAGCTGGGCCAAGTATACATAAAAGACTAAATAGTTGCTTTTGGAATGGTAAAAATAGCTAAGATATTCATATTGTTTCTTTCCATGTTGCCATAATAAGTTTTGTCTCTCTTCTTAGATGCTTTAAATTTCTACATGACATTCAAAAGGAAAAATCCTGTTAGTCCAGATGTTTGAATAGGACTTGGAAAAAATCTCCCTTGGTATTCTGATGTTTTGTAACCAATGTTGGCCTGGGAAATCAAAGATTATCTTGGGCAATTCAAGTGTGGCAAGATGAGCTAAATCTTATTATTAGGAAAAAAAACCCCTAAAATATAAGGGAATTGGTAAATGGTGGTGATTTGAAAATCCAGTAGATACGGCTTCAGTGGGCCTGTTGTAAAGCAAAAGCTTAGCTGAGAGTTTCAGATGGGTAAGAGCTGATAATTCTGTGAAGCAAACATTGCTGCTAAACAGAACCTGTGTATGAGTGTTGTGGTGCCAGGAGCACCGTCTGCTTTTGGGTACCACGATTGCTCTGTAACTCTCTGATGAAATCTTTCCTTTTCAATAGGTGTTATTTTAATTGTTTTAAGGTGTCCTTATGTGTTAACAGCACAATCAGATGTATTTTGAAATATATTCTACTGCATATGTAAGTAACACTTCATAAAAAAAGTGAATCTTCTTTATGAAGTGGCTGCTAAGAAGATTTAATTCTGTAGGGACAAGCTTTAGAAATACCTATAAAATAGTAAAACCTTTCTGTTTTTCGTCAGCCTCTCTATTGAAATTAATTTTACAGGATATCAAATTAGATGCTGTTTGTTTAACTACTTGAACTGTAGGGGTTACGTGGCAGATAAAGAAAAGTGTTTTGAATACAAAATAGTTCAAAATTAAGTCATTTTAAAATGAGAATGAATACTGTGAGAAAAGCTCAGTCCCCTTCAGCGCTGATTAGTGACTGTGTGATACTTAAAGGGATAGACTTGAATATTAATATGGTTGATGTCCTATCTTAAATTTATTCTATAAAAATTAGAATTGGACGTACAGCATAAATCACAGCTGATTCTGTCATTTCATAACATGTTCTGGGTTTTTTTGGTGGGTTTTTTTTTTGGTGTGCATGTATTGTTTGGTTTTAACTTCAGCATTAGCAGTACTGTGATTCAAATTATGCTTCATATTCCGAATGAAACAAGAGGACCTTATCTGGATGTTGATTGCAGTTTTGTTTATTTTTGTTTAGGACCATGTAGTCTGCAGACACTATAGCCTCTTTTCTTCCTGTCGACAAGCAGAATAAAAAACATCGAATTCTCACGTGTGATGAAAGACTGGAAGGAAGAGACAGAGAGAAAAGAGCAGAAAGTAAAATGGCAGGTAGGGGAAGAGAGTGCTGAAATGCAGCTGAATTTCTGTGCATTTATGCAGCACAAACTGGGACTTATGCAGCAACGTGACAAAAATGTCAATTATGACCATACCGCTGCTACATAACGAAAAGGAAAGGCCTGCTCAGCTCTTATGTTTCTTGATACATGTAGCAATATATTGTATGCACAGTGTCTTGATTTCATTGATGTTATTGAGGCTGAATTAAGGTAATGTCGTAATTGCAAAGAAAGAAGAAAATATGAAGTTTATATATGCTTTCAGACCCATCTGACCATCAGTGTCTCACTAGACAGTTGAAAGCAGTTAGAAAATACCACACAATTTTTAGAGTTTTTTAATACTGCATTCTTAGTAAGGGCTTTGGTGTATATTCATATCAGTTAAAAATACAAGACATGCAAAATGTATCTTAGTGACCTGATTTTAAAACATTGGTTTCGATCTGGTCCTTTTTTTTTTTTCCTCATTATTAATATTGATTACAGATACTGTGAATTTTTCTCTACTCTGTTTTAATTTCTTCTCCCACCTAGTAATTGTATTAAATCAGTAAAGAATCTTCCTCTCTGAATTCTTTGTGTCTAGGGGTTTGGCATAAGACGGCATAATGACAGAATTCAGAAAATGGTTACTACATTGACTTCCTGAAATACACTAAGTAGGAAAAAATGTTTAAGCTGTGAGAATTCCGTGGCATCTATGTGATCTGCACTGGGTTGGATTAGGTCAGTAGCAATAGATTGTCATTAATATTCCTCAATTAATTACTTACACCATATTAATGTATCAGATTCAGTTCTAATAAATTAAACTTTCCTTGCTTCCTGATGTAGTCCTATATATGAAATGAGTTAAAAATAAATATGACAGTTACAGGTAAGATAAAACCTGACATTGGGTACATTCAGAAAATTATTTTGAGAAACCACATTATAGTCTTGCAAAAAAGCCTCACCTACAGGAATATGCTATTATGTTAGCTACATTCATGGTTTCTCAGAGAGAAATTTCAAGTTAGAAATTTAGGGGAATATTATGTATTAGATTTTCTGAACAACTCTTTCTTTAAATTTTCCTTACACTGAAATCCTATTAAAATTTAAATCTTCCTTCTACAAATTGTGTCATATCTAACTGCAGTTGATTAAAATATTGTTGTATTATTGGTAAATTTCTTTTCTCTGAGGAGGCAAAATAAGGTTTTCTTTTACAGGTGAAATATATTGATATACTAGAAGTTGGAAAAGGGGTCAACCCAACTGAGAAGATGTAATGTATTGGTTCGTATCTTAATTTTGTTATTATTATTATAAGTTAAAAAATGACAGAATAGAAATTGATCTTGAGCATACTTTGGTCAGTTAAAACATACTTAGAAACCAACAGCCTCGCCCCTGCCCCAAACCCTCACGCTATAATCCAGTTAGTCAGCGAAGAAAATCATGACCAGGCAAATTGCATCATTCCTCCTTGCGAAGTGAAGGGCCTTTGCTGCATAAGTAATATATTTCATAATCCATCACTGCTTTGGTTTTAGTTCCTGTTTTGCCTGTATTGTGTTATTCATAGAAAAATACATGAAATATTTTACTGGATGACAATAAAGTAATTTGCCTGTTCAGAGAAATTCTTCCTACATAGTTAAAGGATACCTACTTGGCTCCTGTCTTGAAGGATATTCTTGATGATCTGGAAAAAAATAAAAGGCCCACTGAGGTTCCTGGCTTTTACGATGTCTTGTGCCAATCAACTCTTCAAAATAAATTTCTGTAATGAAAGCAAGTGTTTCTTTTCAAGAGGCTAAAAGTGCATTACTTCAGTAAAAAGTACTTTTTCTGTGTGTGGTGAGAAGAATTACTTACTCATGTTTCCTCTTCACTCTGCGTGTGTGTATATATCTATTTAGATAGGGAACCTCTAACTTAAGAAGCTCCTGACCAACTGTGAGGTCTCAATTAGAGAAAGGGAAAGCTGTCATGTCCTTTATTCTGTATCATTTGCTTTTTTGCCATCAGTCAGGGCAGGTCAGTTTTCTAATTACAGAGTGAAAAGTCATGGATGCTACATAAGGAATAGGAATAAATAAGAAATTAAAACCTGTTAGTATGCCTCTCTCTATCAGTGGCAGGAATGGCTTTTGACATTCTCCATGCAGTATCGTATCAACCTGTTTCACACAAAAATGTTGGAGAAAATACAAAAAAATCTGAGCATGAAAAACACTTTTAAAAGGAGAAATCAAGAAAGCCTGAAATTTCTTGTCTTCAGAAAGATGATTTTGATGGTTCTTGTTAGCTTTTTTTCATAACAGCATATTCAGTAAAACAGTAAGGTGATAAATTCCAAATATTTGAAAGAGTTCTTCCAGAGGGCTGCTGTGGTATAGTACTGAAAAAAAAGTTAAATGAATAAAATGTGATGTAGTGGGGAATAGTTAACACAGATTTTCAGGTTCTGAAGAGGGAAACATAGTTCTCATTTACTTTGAATTTCAGACTATTTTTTATCAAGTTCTTTGCAAAATGGTCTTAAGAAAAAAACCCAAGAAAGTGTACCCAGGTGACTTTCTATATGAGGGCAGGCTGAACAGGGGGGAACTTTTAAGCATAGAAGAGCTACATGTGGGAAGTGCTATGGCAGAGGTGAATACAAAGATGATTGCTGCAGAGGGAACAAGTAGGGACTAGTTGTTCATCATCTTCCATAAGAACCAGGGGAATCCAGTATAATTATGAGCTAGTAGGCTTAGGCAGGGTAAAAAAAACACCCAGCAGTTGTTTTTTTTTTTCCCCTGGCATTATAAAGTTTAAACTGTGGAATGCATTTCTGCTATTTTCAGAAGGTCAAAAGTACAAAGTGGTTTAAAAACAGACTGGAAAATCAACTGGCTAATGAGTACTGTTAAAGAAAATGGTGTGGACGCAACCTGTGATTTGGAAGATATCCTCATTTACTTAATGGCAGATATTTTGCATGTTCCTCGATGCTAGCAGCCATGGAGATGGGCTACATACATTCTGATCTGCGGTTGCATTTTCTAGATTCCCAATTTGTATATGGCTATATGGACAAAAATCCTCACTTCACTCTTTTTTCCAGAGCCTAATAAAGATCTGAAATCGCTTGCTGTAGTGTACCCCCACAAGGTACTTTGCATAAAATAAAGGTTGCTGTGCAGATCGTTGATACCTGTTTTCTACTTGATAAAGGTGGGTTGCAACATCAGGACCAAAGTTGTAGTGTTTTTGCTACTAGACTGGGTGAGTACAATGAAATTAACAATTGTTCTTGTTCTGAAAAATACCTTAGGATATGATGAGAAAGAATATTTTGAAAAGTCATCTTTCTGTATCCTAAGGGGCACTTCCATTAAGGTTTCTAGTGGCGATTACAATCCTGTTACATTCTGCCTAGCTACTGTTGATTGCATTACTGAGCGATGATTGAACCTTGGGAAGTGTTGTAGTGTATATACTGTTGGTTCATGATACGTGGTAGAAAGCAATATCCTTCTATATCCCAGTTCAGAACTAAGGAAATAAATGCACTGTGCAGTTTTGAGTAATTACCTGCACTCTGTTCATGAATCTATGTCTCTGCAATTTATTTAGACATAAACAACTCTCTGGTTGCCTCCAACACTTTGGGTTTTGTCTTCAAAATTCTTTGGCAGAAGAATGCTTTCTCCTCTCTTGCAAGTGTTTAACTACTCATCAACCTATCCAGCCTGTCATTTCCTGAGAGCCCAGCTGGGCACCTCTCAGAACCTGTTGTTTGGAGGCCTCCTGCACGCTGGGCTACAAAATGAAAGAAAGGTCCAGTTTATATCCACTATGTTATATTTTTGACTAATAGTATTTTGCTTTATTTGAATAAAATAGTTATTAAATTATTTTTAAGTGTACTTATTTAAATGTAAAATATAAAAACGATAATCAGGCAATTCATATATACTCAAGTACAACAGTCTGAAAAAGTACATATTATAAAGGGTATTACCTAACATAGAAACAGTCAATAAAAAGTAATTTCTAGCATAAGCGTCTTCAGAAAAATGTACCTGATTGTGAAATGTTGGTGAATTTATACTTTTGAAGAATCTAAAAGCTTAAGGAGTCACCTGCTAGATACACATAACAAATAATACAATTGTCTGCTAGATATGACTTCAGTTTAGCAGCAGAGCCAAAGATTATGGGTTTGTTCTCTTGCATCAGCAGAATGGCTTATTCTAAATTCTCACCACATATTTACATTTCATTGGCTTCTAAGCTGAAAGTGAAGCAGATGCCAATATGGTTTGCTGAATAGTGGTGGACCCTGGGACACTTGAACGCTTTTGTGCACTTAGGCCTAATCAAGAAGTGTATCTGGAATGCAGGATGTCTCTAGCACAGTCAAATACTGTGTCGGTTTGACAGATCTCAAATTCGACTTGTTCTCAGCATAGCAGTGTGTTTTCACTGGAGCAATCTGCTTTGACTTGTGAAGTTTTATGATTGATCATGTAAGGACTGTCTTGTATGCCTTTCCTTTTAAAAAGAAAACCAAACAAATTTAAAAAAAAACACCCCAAAACCCAAAGGAGAAAGAACAAGAGCTGCATAACTCTTAAGGGAAAAGCTGTGCTTTGTGCCAAGGTTAAAAAGGAAAATTGAAACAAAAGAAGGACCAGTTAATAGAATATAGGCTGGTCAGGTAAAATGAAGTCAGTTTTCATCTATGATGATGATACCTGCTTTCTAGCAAGCACAGTGTGAAGAAGACATAATAACTAATAACTTATCAGTACCTGGTTTATTAGTATAAAGCTGCAGATAAAGATACGTGTATAATGGAAGCTTCAAAAGCTGCAGATCTGATGTGATGAATGATTCGACGTACATCACATTAGCTTAGATTTTAATGTTTGTAAAATGAATGAAACAATACATCTATATGCCAAAGCCATATTATCATAAACGTATTTGCCAAAATATAAGACATAAATTGCACTTAAATTTAGTAATCTGTGATGGTATGCTTGAATGTATCTTCATGATTAAATGTGAACAATTGCTCCTTTAAGGTAAAGGTCTGTGTATGTGTGATTAATCAGATTGAAATGACAGGGCGGACAGCTCATGCCATGCCTAGTTATCAGAGTGATTGATTTTAGTCGATGCTGCTGGATGAAAAAATATCTGTTAATAACTACAGCTGCAAAACTCCTGATGTCACTGATAGCACAAATCATTTCTCACATTCTGTATTATCTGGCTCATTTGCAGATACGGAGCATACAAACTGATCCATTGGAACGCAAAATTATAACGTAGAGATTTATGCAAGAAGGATGACTGCAAAGTGCGTTGCATGAGTAGTGTAAGAAGCTGAAAATTGCTGCTGTTGTAGCTGTCATAGACACGTTATTTTCTTTGGTATGTGTGGAGTTTTTGCTGTCAGGCTTTTATCCTGCAGATTGTTTGTGCTGCACCTCTCTGCCTGCTTAAAATAGACAGTCAGTCACTGAACCTGGGTGCTATTAAGTGTTCTTAGAATAGTTCTTAACTAACTTGGTTGATTTGTGCTTTCTGAGGAAAGAACATTTGGTTGTTTATTGCAGGCTCTGAACAAACATGTTCTTCCAAAATCAACAAATACGATTACATATTGCATCGCATCAACAGAATTGTTTACCGTAGGTATATTCCTTGCCATATAGTATTTATCTGTTTAGTTGGTATGTTTTTGTTTTGAAAGATCTGGAGTTTATCTTCATCAAACATTGTGTCTTACCTGCATTTTGCAGGGGTTAACAGGGAGTGTGGGTGTCTTACGGACCTCAGAGGAGGAGAGGGACAACAAATATTCCTATCTGTTTGGTAGGATGCACTGTTCTTGCATTCTCTCTGTTTATGTCTGCTGTGTCCATTTGTACTGCTTCCTTTTCTCCCCTTTTCTCATCTGTTCAAGGTGCTTAGCACCTGAAGGTGGAGTAAGCGGCTTTTTTTTTTTTTTTTTTCCATCAGCCTCTCATGTCCATAAAGTTCAGAATGACCCCAGGTCTGAAAGAAGTGCGAATCCTTTTGTGTCGCTGTTAACTGCTTCCCCCCACGCCCCCAGTAATTCACTCCTTCTAAATCCAGCCCCTTACCCGGCTTTTCTTTACTAGCTTTTTGTTTGCCACTCCCTGCTGGCCCAAACCAACACATTTCATATTCCTCCAAACACAAAAATCTTTGTAGGTTCTTATAGCCCCGTGCCCCTCCAGAATTCACAAATGCATCCATTTTCAGGAAGCTCATATGGAGGTCGTCCAAAATGCTCGGATTCTTGCTTTCTTGGAATGATAAAATTGTCCTTTGCTCTTTCAAGCATTTCCTTTGTGCTTTGTAGGTAAGTTCTCCAACTTCAGAAATATTTAGATAAAAAAACCTCCCAGACCTGGTGAATGAGTATGCTATTTCATCAGGCCGCTGTTTAACTATGGCTGGTATTCTGCAGAGACCAGAGTGTGGTCACAGTGATACCCGTTAGCCTCAGTATTTTATGGATGTAAATTGTAAGGAAAAAATGTTAAGTTACAAGAAAGCAGAGATGATTCTTGCTTAATAGGATATTAAAGCATTACTGTCATTATTATTTGTTCTTATTTCTCCAGAGGACCCTGGTCTTGATTATGATTCCATTGCGGTAAGTGCCTCTATCAATCACAGGGAGATCAAGTCCTTGCCTGAAGATGTGCATATAAAGATACCCCATACAGCAGCATGCCCTGAAGGAGCTCGATGGTAATTTCATAGGTGCCAATTATATTAATGTGAGTTCAGGTAGACTGGCATGTTTCTGAAGTCTGATGTATTTCAAGATTAAAACTTTTATTTATTTATGTTTTTTAATTATTCCTGTGATTCTCCCAGGAATAACTGTGATGCAGAAACAAAAGACTTGCCTGCCTTTCAGCTCTGCAACCTTCTGAACTTTGAATGGAAGGATAACATGGCATATATGAATATGACTTTATATAATAATTTTCATCATCGAAGAATTTTTTATAAACATTAACAACATAACCCTCAACAACATCTCTGTGGATATTGCCCTTTTTTATGTTGAGAAAGGGTTGTGTAGGAATTCTGTGTTAGATGCTTTCATCAAAGGAATGGAAAACTGAGGATCAATCCTTGCCACTGGTGCAATTTACTTAGGAATTTACTGAGGAATCATTCCTTAATCTAAAAGTCATAACATTTTAAATAATAAACTTTTACTAGTCAAAATGGACCCAATTACCCTCTAAGCAGCTAATAATTTTGAAATGCTGTTGGCCACAGACACTCAAAAATTATCTTCCCTCGCTTTCCCTTCATACAAATAATGAACATTGCACTAAGTTTCAAACATGCTTTCGTCTTTTGTTCAAGCAAAAGAGTAAGAGTTGCCTTTAAGCATGCTCCTGTATGTGTGGTGTTCCTGAGTTCACGGTTTGATTTGTTTGCAGATACAGCAATGATCGCTGAAAAGATATGTTTTAAATACTACTGGGGTTTTTTTCTATGCAAGAAGAATCCCAGCCATGAAGGAATCTGAACTAGGAGGAGGAGACAGGAGTTCTTGGCTGCACTCTTTTACTAACATCAGTAAGCCATTGCTTTGTCCATAAGATTGAGTGAAGATGCACCACTTAAGGAATTTTAGGTAGAAAGTCACAGTTTTGCACTGAGTAGGGTGCATACAAACACATCCGTTCCATTTCACAGGGCATCCGCTCCGTCTCCAGGCAGAGCTGCAGGACTCTTCATGTATAAATAAATAACCTGGTGTAAGACAGATTATGTTCCTTGGATATCAATCACTGGTAAATATCACGTTTCTACTCACAATGTAAGAATACTAAATGGAAACTCATGAAGATTTCAGATTGCCATTATATTTACAGTCCTGGGGCTTACTGCTGAGAATTATTGGATGTCTCTGCCTCTGAATATGGGCTGCAAGCTGCAGTGGGATACTCATTCCTAGCTTGCCTCTCAGACTTTCAAATCAACATTAATCTTATTTTCTACAACCCTACCTCTGAATCACTGTAAATAATGCAAAAAGCTACCAGATCTTCATCAGTCGGGCTCGGTGAGGAAACAAAACCCCAAACCCAATCTTTCCTGATTCTTTATCTGGCAAATGGTTCTGGGTATTGTGTGGTTACAGGGACTCAATGCAGTGGGGGAGAGGGGGAGGAA
>VXBO01010803.1:75938-95772 GCA_013400135.1 Rhinoptilus africanus | reverse complement strand
AAAAAAAAAAAAAAAATGCTTGAAGTGTTGTAGTGCCTTCTAGTAGCTGCACGATGAAAGGGGCAAATTGTTTCATTCTCCATCCTCCTACCTGGCCATCATCTCTTTTTCTGTCAGCAGTCAGACATCCCCCATTTCCAGCTGCAAATAATGTCCCTCCATGTGCCGGTGTCCAGAGGCAGGGTTCATTCAATCCTGGATTATTGCCATCTTTCTGTGGCAGCGACTCCAATTTCTTTGCAGCCTGTTCATATGCTTCCCTCTCCAGCCCCTCATCTCCACTGGCTGAAACAAAGGTGAGATATTGTTTACAAAATTCAGGAATTCTTTGTTGGAGACTGACAGTGTTTTGAAAAAAGCCACAGTTGTGTGTTCTGAGTCTAGACTGATATTTTTTAATATGAATGCAGCTGCTGTTTCATTCCTTATGAATTTTAGCTTATTAAAAAATAATTCCAGATATTTTTAAATCTTTTAATCTTATTCTATTCCATTCTGTTTATTCTTAAAGGAGAAAAATATAGTCAGAATATATAATTTTTCCCCCTTATTTAGTATATCAACAGACTAACTTGTGATCATTTTTAATAAACTATCAGGGTAAGAAATAACCCGAAGTTTGCTAAACACTCTTTGGTTTTGATCATTATTGGTAGTAGTGAATGCATAATCCTAGATGGGTATTTGTTACCCTTTTCCTTCTTGACATAGCTGCTCTTATTTTGGGATTGGATTTTTTTAGTTCTGCAGCATCCTTGTTTAATAATGAAATGACCATCACAAACAAAACAATAGCCCACCTGTGGAACAGCATCAGCAGAGCCAAAACCATCTCAGCCAAAATGGCAAATAAGACGGGTACGCAGCACTTTTTTAATCTGGTTTTGTCCAGGTACCCTGGAAGTAGGCCTAAGGAGGTTATCTAGCCAAGTCAGCCAAACTGGTAGGAGAATCATTGCAAACCAGAGTAGCCAGCTTTATCCTTAATGAGCTTTAATGTGGAATGGCAGAATTCAGGCTGACCAAAATTCAGACGGGTGTTGAGGGATGCTTATTTTCAACTGGTGTGTAAGAAGTATGATTTTTTTTTTTAAGTCCTCTTTTAATTCCATTTTGAGTTAGAGACACGAAAAAGAAAATTAATTTCAGTGTGTCTCTTCATGACAAGGAGTTGCGTTTTCTGCATTACTGTTCTACTTCATACAACATCATGGTTAGCACACCGTGGGCTTCGTGACAGTGGGCCTCCTGAATTTTCTGAGAAGATGGCTTCAGTGTGAGGGAAAGCTTACTATTTTGCTATTAGTTAGTATTGCAGAGAAAACAGTTTCCAGGTAAGAAGTGATTTGGCTTGCCGCAAAAATGTACAGTGTTTTTAAATGTAGAAATTGGAAGCTTATTTTTACTACTTCTATCAAATGGTCACCTAGGAGAAAGTCCTTTATGAACTGAGAAAGGGAGCTAGAGACTTTTTAGAGGTAAATTCAGCCAATTTTGATTCTCTTAAATTATCTTAGGTATTTTCAAGCTTTTTATTTTTCCAGTGGATTCATATTTCAGACAGGATTTCTGACAATCTATTTTATGCTTCATTGACCACAAGGTTTGAAATTCTAGTCCATATTGGCACAGTTGTGCCAAATTTGTAGTGATAAATGGATAACTTTTTTATTTTAAATAGGTCTCTGGTGTTTAATTTGATATCTGTAATTTTTTTTTCGGTTCATTACTTCTGCTATTTTTCTGTCTAGGAAAAAGTGATCAAAAGAGACAGAGGGATCAAGGCAGAATATTGCTTTAGACTTCTCCATATAAAGAAAAAGAACAAGAAGTGGATTGTCCAAGGAAGGGTAAAGGTATTCATACCATGTGTTCTTTTTGCTTTAACACAAAAAAAATTATAATTTTCTGACTCTGTGTTTTTTTAATGACAAATGAAAGATCATATTTTTCATGTGATAGTTTTTCCTATATCAACATTGCTACACTTGTGAATCTATTTAAAATGTGTAACCCATGATTCATAATTGGGTGGTATGCTTGCTAATGCTGTTTTGATAAGCAAAGATCTTTTATTTAAGTGTACCATGAATTAAACTTCTTGAATTTTAACAGAGCAGTCATGTTGCTAAATTATAACCTCCTCTACTAAAGGCGATAATACTTCCTATCATTATTTAAGTATGTTGCACTATGCAATTATAAGGAGGAGGAAGCTGAGGAGATTAAGCACCGAACAAAAGCTTCTATTTTAGCATGTTCTCTGTTACTCTTTACCCATTTTACAACAAACCACATCTCCTCATAAATGGGCCATGAATCCAAAGAGTTAGTCATGTTGTTTACCTAATTCTACAGAAATTTACATTTCGTATTACTCATGTAAGATTTTCCTGATCTCAGTCTTTAAAATTGAGTCAAATATTTTTTTTTTCATTTTCCTCACCCTAAACCTCTCTTCATATCCTCATTTCAAAACCAAAATATTTGATTAAATCCTAGCAAACAAAAAAAATCTTTTTATAGTTGCCTACATAAAATCTTTCAGGCATCCATTGAATAGTCCAATACTTTGTGTAAAACAGATAGTTTTGCTGGTCATTAGACACTTCAGGTGTATGTTACATCTTAGAGAATGAAATCCATGTAGTCTACACATGCAAAGTGGTGCCATTTCCTTGAATAGGAGTTTGAAGTCTTTGGAGGACGATGAATTTTAAATAAAAATAACAATAGTGGATAAAAAAAAAAAGATGAAAGTCATTAGCCAAGTATCTTGTCATCTAACTGCTTCAGCCACCATAGCCTGGATTTTTAAAGTCTTTATATTATTGTATGTATTCATGTTTTATATTTAAATAAAATATGATTCATATTGTTACTGATTTTTTCATCAAATTCTTACGTTTTCCTATGATGTAATAGCTGGGAGAGTCCACCTTTTATATAGACTACAATTAAATAGAGAGGACACAGTGAGATTACAGTGTATCAAGAGGGCAAAGAAGGGGGTTGCCTACTTGAGGCCAATAGCTTGAGAGAGCTGAACAGTATTATGTTATATCTAAAGGCAATGCAGAAAAATAACTGATCTTTAAACTGGCAATAAAGTATTTGCTTCTGAAACTGGTGAGTGACAATTTAAAGCCATAATGTGATGAGGAATAGGACTAATTTTGCTTTCCCATATTTAAATGGGTCTGTGGCTTGTACTCACTTATGTGCGTTACATTTCCCTGTGTATATGCCGTGTTGTGAGCTATTCAAGTTCCTGGGGGTTTGTGTGTATCAAATCTATGTCTGTTTATTTTCACAAGGAAAATCCATTTGGCATGTGGTTTTGTTTTCAATTTTTCCAGGAACCCATGATAGTGCTCTGGTTTTAGTTATACTTAAGCATCCTTTCACAGTGGTTTCAAAAATCTGATTGTTTCTAGAAATTCTAAGGTGTTACATTATAGTACAAACAGAAGGTCTTTTGGTTAACAAAACATGAAAGGTTTCAACTGGCACATATTTAGGTGTGTGTGTCTATATACATATTCATATGTATGCATGTATTTAACATATGTAAGCATTCAATATATCATATATGTATATATACATATTTATATATGTAAACCAATTTTATGTATCTAATACTTATATCATGAATAGGTGATAAATATAATACACCATGAACTGTGTTAATAAAAATATGCTAGAGCTTCAACAGAGATTCCAGAATGCCTAGGTGAATTTTTGTCTTTAAAATTCCAGTGGAAAAGCTACCATTTTACCATGTTCTTTATTGTCAAAATTTCAGTAAAGCTGTCTTCCACTAAAAGGAAGAATAAGGGCAAAATAAAACTAGTTCAAGGCAAAACCTTCTCTTTGGGATTTTTTGACAGGGCTTACTTTTGGATTTCAGCAGGCTGTGCATTTGAGGAAATGGGGGATTTTATTCCGAGGTGTGCTCACCACAGTAAGCTACTGAAATCATAAAATACTTCTACTACTGTTTAGAATTGAGATCGCTATCCCACTCCCAGATTTGGTGGAATTTGACCAACAAGTTAAAAAAAAAAATCACTGTGCCTCGAAAAAATGTGATCTCATTAAGCCTAATTTCTTCAGAAATCAAGCCAAAGCAGTGTTAAAAGAAGACAAAAAGATACAGTGCTCATAATAAGGAAATGTAGAAATATACATAGTATTTAGATCAGTGGTTTTTAAAGAGAACTAAGGCTTTTTCTTGGAGTGGGAGTGGAGGTTGATTACTGGCTGATCTCATCTATAATTCGTCAGTCTTCATTTACTTTGATACCTGTGAATTTGTAACATAAGCGATGACACTTTAAAACAAAATCCTTCTCCTCCTCTTCTTTTTCTCACTGATTTTGTTTAACTTAAACTGTGTTGACAGAAAGGAGTTGAAAGGAAGGGGGTTTGAACAAATTTATCTCTGTCATAAGGGAAGTCACACATGGGAAAGAGAAAAGGCAAGGAAGAGCTTCTACTGTTTTAGCATGCATTAGAATATGAATAGACAATTATCACGATTAAATAAAAAATTCTGGCTTCTAAGTAATATGCCAGTTTTAAAAAACCAAAGTATTCTTTGTTGTCTCTTACTTGAGAGATATAAATCAAAGTGCCTACTAAATCCGGGAAATGCTAAACTACATCTTTTATTTATCATGCCATGCCCATCTATTTGTCTTTTTCCCTCATTGAAAATGTAGGCTATTTTGAGATTTAAAATTCTTAATTTTCTGCCCTCTCTCGCTTTACTTGAATGTCCTTTATTTTCATGTGCAATCAAAGAAGCATGAGTATAAGCTTCCATGCTGTGCGTATCTATAACTCCTCTAGCAACTGGCAAGAATTAAAACATGGCATTAGCTGTGATAGCTTCATTAGCTGGAATGGTTTACCCAGGATACATTAACTAATAGACTTGTATCTATTTAAGAAAGATCTAATTAGGATACTTTTGTTACATAAACCAAACCACATTGTTTATTATAATAAAACCTACATAAAATAATGAGTAGAACATCTTCTATTTTACAATTTCATTCAAATGAGATGACTTAAAGGTAATTTCTACTTTTTAAGCGTTTAGTTTCATGGCATTCCCTAGCAATTCACTGAGTATGATGATTCAAATGTTTGCCGATATTAGGAAACATTTAATGTAAGATTAGATCAGTCATAAATATTTTATAGGGAGAAAATATATTCTTTCAGGTGCTTTCCAATGTCTTTATGCCTGTAATTCTGTGCATCTGCATACAAATAAAAAGGATGCTCTATTAGCATATTGCATTCCTACCGCATCCTTCTGTTTTGTGTGAGTCAGTCTCAAGTCACTTTGAAGATTGCTTCGAATTTGCTCCCAAAGACACCTAGGTAAACTTGGGGAAGACTTGCCTTTTCTATCTGTGCCATTGTCATCTCAGCAGCCTTTGGGGTCAAGCCAGCTTTCCTTGACCATTTGTAACATGGTTTGTGCCTGGCACTGGGATGGATGGGTCCTGCAGCCAGCTTGGTATAACAGGCTGGAGACCACAATAACCTCTCCAGATACATATGCTGTGTTGGTTTCTTTGCCAATGAAAAAAATGGAGCGTTATGATGTCTAAATGATGGTGTGGAGTTTTGTGGAGCTGTGGTTCGGAGGTGCTTTTGGTTGTCCTTGAATCGCCTTTTGAACTGTATCACTATTGATGGATTTGGTTTTTCTTCCCAGGGAAGACAAAGTTTGCACTATGGTAGTCCCATAGGAGTAAGACAGATAACTCAGTGGAGGGGAAAGTGGACAGAAGAAAACCGAATTTCATTTTTTACAGAATGTTATGGCAGGATTGATAGAAACATAAATTTTGTATTTTTTGGGCACATAGTTTAAGAACAAAAAAGTGAACCTTCTGAGGAAATGAGCCATATTCTACAGGGTTTTTTCCCCTTCATCATTTTTGCCTTTTTTAGTCAAGGAACTGTGACCACCTGCTGCTGGTGCATTAGGCCCACATCCCTCCTGACCGCTACTCTCATTTTTATGACCAGAACAGCAGTTCCAAAAGTTTCCCTCTGAGGGGCTCATGACATGTATCTGGGTTGCGATTCACCTGCGTCAGTCAAATATCCCTTGGGTTAGTGACTCTATTTGTAAATGCACCTTGTCTTACAGCGTGTGGTCCATAACTGAGGACCTGCTGATGCGAACCCTGCGCATGAGTAGGATGTGAGCAGCAGCAGCAGCAACCTGGCATGGAGCTTCCAGGAGAACAGTCATAGTTTTACAAAGAAATAGCACACCTCGGAAATGATGCTTGGTAAGATTAGTCTGCTGTGTGCTTCAGGGCTGTTTTTCACTGTAGAAGTTTAATAAGCTCAAAGGAAGCATAGTGTCTGCTCTGCAGCCTGCCTGCTCCCTTTATTCTCTTGCCATCTGAAGACAAAACCGTGCTGTGTGTATATTCTTTTGTGATCATATGTTAAGCAAATTTCTTTCAATGACTTAAAATAGAAATAATACTAGTTGCTAAAGAGAGGAGAATAGTACTTCACAAAAACATTTAAAGCTATTTAACCAATTGGAATGAACAATGATTTTTTTTTTTTTAAGAGGTTGTTTTCTAATTTAGGTCTGTCGTCTGTCTTCTGCAAAGTTTTGTGCATCTATAAATTCTGTCAAGTCTGTTTTTTGTTGACAGGCAATATTGTTCTTCATCTGGAAGTTTGATTTGTTTCCTATGAGATTCCTTGATATATAATACGAGTGCAGTTATAACTTAGACTTGAAAAATCCCACCCTCCAAGTGCATGTACGTGAAGATGCTATAAATCAGCGATGGGGATATTCCTATATATACTGGGTTTTTTCTGTCTTTGGAGGGGGCCCATGCTGGTGGAAAAAATGTGAGAAGCTTCATATTTGATTGGATCACTGAAATCTTCCTTGGAACTTGCCATTTTTCAGTGTACACAAAATTCAGGTGTAGGGATGTTAGATTTCTTGAATGTTTTCATTTCCCCTGTGATAACCTTAAAAATCTGTGTGATCCATATGCTACCACATGGGTGCTGGGGCAACAGCATTCCTTTTAACAGTTAACAGGATTGTTAAGAAAGATAAGTGACTAAACCATTAAAACCTAAAAATATTTATCTTCTCATGTAGAACATGGGATTCTTATGTTTCTAAAGTAGTTTTAGCTGTATGCTTTGCAACAGCTTTTAAAAAAAAAAGTATTTTCATTTGGCTGTGGGTCCCCCTTAGTTGTCTGTACTAATGCAAGCAGCAGTCCCCATTCAGTGTATAGAGGGCTATTATTAAGTAGTATATGTATGAATGCTGCCTTTGCTTTTTTTCATCCTGCTTTTCTTTTTTGGCAAACAGAAATTGGAAAGAAAGAGAAAACAGGTTGGCAATATCCTTTCTTGCTGTTTAATGAAAAAACATTACAAAGTCAACAGTATGACATAATTTATTTCCTTTCAGCACATACAAAAGAAATACAAAGTTGTTTACAGTACCACCGTTTTACCATTTACTTTGCTTTTTTCACTACACGATAAACATAGTACTTCTTATGTAAGAAGACCATTTCTCTTCTTCGTACACCTTGTAAAAATAATAAAAGCAATTAGTTCCTTGAGCACTGGTAGTACTGAAATCTCTTCTACTGATTTGATCTTGTGGTTAATTTCCCTTTGGAGCTTTGGCAAGATACAAACACTGATTGAAACTTTTCATAGGTCTTGTGCCTGAGCTCTTTCCCATGGTGGCTTCTCTGGTGCCTATGTTCATGCCTCTTTAGAGGTGTGAGTTGGAGGTCTCTCACTGTCACCAGAAGTCTCTTTTGACAATGCCTATGGGAACAATGTGTTTAACCTCTCCACCCCCAAGTTAGATTTCAGCAAAACTAACAGTTCAGAAAGTGATTAATGAGGGTGGTAAGCAGGCTGACAGAGCAGATAGTATTGACTGCATAAACCTGTTTAGCTAGGAAACTGTGTTAAAAAACCCATAAAAATTAAATGTAACCTCTGATGCTTCCTTGTCATGTGGTATAGGAAGTGGGAATCACTCATAATTAGTTATAGTTCCAAGGAAAATGTATGCTATTATGATAAGTGTGATATAAATAGGTAGGCAGGCTGGCTTTCACTGCTGCAGATTACTAAATTGTTGACTGCCCCAGATTGGCTGTACTGTGGTGATTTATAGGCAATTTCTTGTAACGAGTGAGCAAAATTCTGGTGGAACTTGGAAATTGATAGTATAACTTGTTTTTAAATCATTTATTTATTCTTTTAGTGATACAGTAGAAGCTGAACCTAAAGCAAAAGCAGAAGTCTTGACCCATTTTCCTCCTAATTCTTTTGGAAAGAACACAATATTTGACTCTCTCATTTTATAAAGGTATGCCAAGGCAGATGTTTTCTCTCTGTTTGCAATCCCTATCTTAATTATTTAGAAAAAATGGGGAAGTATCTGGGTTTATATTTTGTTTGAGCCAGAAGTTGGAGGTTAGCAGTCTTATCCGTGGCAGTGCTTGTCTGTATCATGGAAGAGAAACAAATAAAATAGGGAGAGCTCATAGCATTTGGATTAATTTTTTTCTAATAAAAGTAAATTTTTTTGACACTCTGAAGTCAGGAAATGAAAAAGTGAATATTCTCAAGGTAACACCAGCTCAGCTGTTTTACACAAATAGACTTTTTTTTAAAATGTTTTTTTTGTGGATTTCTAATGCTCATTATATTACCATTTGTATTGCTCTGCATGGAAGAAATTGCCTTTCTTGCAAGGTATACATTGTCTCCTGTACAATGTCAATAGCTAAACAGTACTAATAGCAATGATTAAAGGATGGGATGTACAGCTTGCCTAAGTTCAATTAGTAGAAGTAGGTTCTCATTTCCTGAGTCTTGGTTGTCGATGATATTGATGTAACCTTAATTTTAACTGTGTATATATTTTGAAATGTAAATATAAACCAGCACATCCGAAAATGTCATCAAGCATGAGTGAAATGTGGTAGATAGTACCTGTCGAGTGCAAAACACAAAAAGCAAGGGAATAAGTAGCTAAGTCATTCAATATCCTGTGCTTCCCTCAGATCTGCACCTCAGCCCTATCTTCCTCCCATCACACACAGCTCACCTATCTTTACCCTTCTATGCAACAGTCTTTTTATCACTCACAATTATGATTTACCAACATGTTTAATAGAAGTTATTGAGCTGAAGTTTATAAACTAAAGCTGTCACATAGGTGAGCTACACTCTGAGTATTTCTTCGCAAGAGTTGTGCTGGCTGGTGCAAGCTGGACAGTGAGATCATGCAGCAGGGCTTTTTAAAGTGCTTCTATGGATTTTTCTGCACTTTTGAGGACTGAAGAGGTATCCTCAGCATTGAGTGTGCTGCCCTCTGCTGCTGCATCTCCTTCTCGTTGTAGCTTCTGCTCACGGTGAACATCCCTTACCCAGGCCAGGAACCGCGTTGGAAGACCAGGGCTGGTGGAGGTGAGGTCAAGCCAGGATCAGCAAGGCGCAGGTGTACCTACAGTAGTGCAGGAAAGAGCCAACGGCTGGAGCTTAAATGCAGCTCCTGAGCTGAGGGGCAGAGGCAGGTTTCTCCCAGCTTTTTTTCCCAGCAGACGGTCCAAAGTTACTCAGCGGCACCATTATCAGAGCTAGCCTTAAGCACAGGCAGCTACAGCCCAGGACAAGTCGGGGGAAAGGCTGTGGGGTGCCTCTGTACCTCACTCAGGGCTCTGACGTCACCTGTCTCTACAGAGAGAATGTATCTGTGTAAATTTAGTGTTTAATGGCCATCTCTGCTGAGAAATAGTGTGAGAGTGGGCCCAGGAAACATGGAACTGGCACAAGTGGGAAATTCTCCCAGAGAGCATTTGACTCTATAGGCCACCTTTGAAACCCATACAGTGAGACTTCCTATCATCAGCACAGCAAGCGTGGATCTAAGCATTGTAGATCTGGTGGCAATTCTGATCTTAGCGACAAATGCTCTCAGGGGAAAGGGAGGAGGTGATGCCTTGTGGGGAATATTGGAAAATAGAAGTGATTGCAAAACTGAACTGGAGAAAAGTCAGCTTCTGAGAATGCCTTAAGATTCTCAAGTCTTGTAACAGACATCGTAACTCGAAAACTTCTGCTTGAATTTAAGAAGAAAACCTACCATCCAGTATTTGACACTTTTGCTGCTCCCTGAAATAGTAAATTTTCCTTCCCTGTCTTAAGCTTCATGTTTAAGACTGCAATAAACAGCCTAAATATTTCACCTTTCTTTTCTCATCTGTTTTCTGTAGGAGTTGGGAAGCTGTGTTGTTTAACATATGAACAGTGATTAATTGAGAGACCTTACTTCCTTTTCTCATGGATATGAAGGCCAACAGTAGCTAGTTGAGGAGGAGAAGACTGTATTTGTTGATTTTTATTAAACAGTGCAAGAAAGAATGGAGAGAGAAATGGTTTTCTCCTTTGTTTCCACTGGAAAAAGAATAGCAAATAGATCGTGATATAACTTTATTAATATTGCGCATGGAAGAGGATATATTTCAACAAAGTAATTCCAGAGGATGAAAGAAGGTTGTCTAATTGAAGGTCAATCAGTTAGAAAATGTGCCCTCAGACTCTTTTTGTCCCTCAAGTTCATCAGATGGGATGGTTACTTTTGGTTCTTTACAATATTTTTAATGTGATCCATTTTATTTCCTGAGTTAAAGATGGTGGATTTCCCTTTTAAAGAGATACCTTTTTCAGCAAGAAAACATACAAAATATTAGAAAAGGACAGGAGTAGAACTGTTATTTGAGTATCTTTCAGTCTGTGAGGAGGACCCCTGCAGTGTTATATTCAGAGACATTTATTCACTGTCTTTTTATTCCTTTCTCAAAGATCTAAATTTCAGTTGTCAAAAATTTCTCCTTTCAGATGTAGCAATAGAAAACTTTAAAGCCAAGGGAATAACCTTTCACTTGAATTTAAATGCATGCCTCCAGGTATTATAAACTCAAATCAGACTATTTTCTACCCTACAGAATCTGCAGGTAATACAATATAATTTAGAGATTCTTTTCAGAGTCAGCCCTCCCCTATCTGCCACCGCACATATGTGGAGTAAGGGGAAAGAAGAAACATCAGTATTTCAGACATAAAGGTACAGCTCCTTGTGTTGACATTCCCTTGCAATTAATCCTTCTTCATTCTACATCAGCTTGCAAGTCTTTGGCAGCTGGTGCTCATTTCTATCTTTCTCGTACACTGAGTTACTCATAACTGTCTTGGTTTCATGGTAAACACATTAGCTCCAACTTTTCATGGTAAACACTATAGCTACAGCTTTCCTTCCTTTGCTTTGACTGGTGTGCTGTAGAATTCTTGAAGTGTTTTTCCATTTGAGAAGAGGAGATATCAGTGAAAAGTGAGACAAGTCCTCCCAAATTCATGCTGCATGACTATTTTGTTGGCGGTGAGTACTCTGAGGAGCTATAACACAAGGGGTGTATGTGTGTGCATATCTCTGTGTAATATAGATAGATGAATATAGTTCTGGTTATGGCCTGCACGTGCATGTACACACACACACACATATGATCTTCTCTGTGGCGGCCTTCTTAAATCATGAGGTGCCACTTTTCTCCCATACAAGAGGTTTCTGGAACAATGGCCATTCGTAAAGATCATTAAACATTAAGGAATGCAGAGGCAATGTCCTTGCAGGCATTTATTATCGTTTTGGTTTCAACAATGTTGTGCATATGTTGTGTTCACCTCAGGAAAAGGACCTCTGTAGCATTGGCTGGTGTTAGATAGCAGACAGAAGGTGGCCTTCACAGGTGATGAGCTCCTGTTCCTCAGAAAACTAATGTTCTGGAAGAAGCTTTGCTCAGCCTTCCAGCTGCAGTGCCACAGCAGTCATGCAATACTTCCAAGGACTGGAATGCTGTGGGGAGCACGTGCTAAAATGCTTATGTGAATGTCATACAAATGTCACTTACTGAAAGCAATTAATCAGTCCTTTTACATATGCTGGAAAGGAACAAGGTAAAAGAGAAATTCAGCCCATCAGGACAATACAACTAAGATGCACTATTTTAACGAACCCGAGAACTCATCCCATCAAAGTCTTCCCCTGCGTCACAGTGTGCAGTATGTTTGTTTTTTTTTTATCCAGCATGCACATTAAAAAGGAACAGAAACAAAACAAAAATTGCAAACCCTCAAGGTCAGACAGTCCAAATAATGAGAGGCAATACAAATGCATTTTTATACATAAACAGAAAAGGAGTGGGCAGGCTCTTTCTCATTATGCCAAATAGCAGTCTGGCTATGATTTAATGCATTTGAAATTAAGTCTGTCTCTTCAGATGTACATTTTTACTAGGTCTGTAGAACAGACTGGCAGACAGTGTGAGCAGATGCTTCTGGTTGGATCAGGCATGGGAGATGAAGGATAAGTTTCTTTGTGCTGGCTTTTCGGTCTGATATCATCCTTTGCATCTTTGTGCAGGACAACAGCAGCAGCAAGCTTTACGTGCTTTCCAGATGAGGTGTTGGACCAAATGAGTCTACTAGTGTATCATTGTAGGGAGTCTGTAAAGGCAGCTTCTGTTTAAAGATCTCTGCTTCCTGCATAGGTAAAGAACAATTATGACTCCATATGACTTCAATCTCTTTCTCCTTCTTTCCATCTCCTCAAGGCCACTTAAAAAATGTTCAGTGATTTCTTGTTAGTTTTTAACAAGTCAGACCCAATATCTGGTCCTTTCTGGATTTACAGTATGTGAAATCAACACCTTATTTCATAAGCAACCCAAAGAAAAGGAGATTGTGATTTGAGGTTTTTTTTTTTTTCTTCAGTAACAGAAGGTAGTAGAACTGACTTTTGCCTCCTGCTGCCATATGTGCATGGGTGTTCCTGGACTGTTCTAGTGGTAAGACGTTCATCAGTAGTCAAACTCATAAGGTCCCAGATTGCTATTCCCATCCTGCAAGCCAGGCCCTGGGTCTAACGATCTTTTCCTGAAGAGTACAGGAAACATCTTACAGCCAGCCATTATGAACTAACTGGCATCTATCTTACTACAATATATACCAATCAACAAGCACCTCCATAATTACATGAGATACAGTATAACCAAAAACATGTTTGGAATCACGCCGAGTGTCATTGACTGAAAATATTGGAGGTATGATTTATTATTGTTGATGTGTATAGATCAATAGCTTAAATTTTTGCTTTAAGACAGAAAATAATCTACCATCTCTAAAAGGTGATTATGCTTATTTAAAAATCAACATAAATTGCATTTGATGGAAAGGAGCAAGGAATTAAAGGGACAAAAAAAACAAAAGAAGAGTTTAAAAATGCCCTTCTTGATAGTTATCTATATGCATGATTTTTCTTTGTTCCCCTTTTTTGTTCTTTTTTTTTTTTTTCCTTTCTACTTAGAAGCTTTGTTATCTGGATCTTTAGTTCTTCCTGCTTCTTTCGTATCTTAGCTGCTCTTTCAAGAAGAGTTTATGGCCTGAAAGCCAATTGCCTTTTTCTTCGTTAATTATGGAAGCTGAAGGCCACTTTGTCTGCCCTGAGTGCTTAATTGAAGGAGGACCATGCATGCTTTTTTGTTCCTGCCTAGCTTGCCAAGAATATGGTGCACTGCATAGAAGGGACAACAGCTTCTTTGGTGATTTCTTTTTAACTGGCATCCTGGAGCAAGGAGAGAGCCAATAAGGAGATTATAGTACTCTGTCCCTTATTTAGGCAGAATTGTGATGGCCTCGTCTAGATTAAATGTATGTGGAATGTTCTTCAGTTTTCCTTTTACATTGGCAAAAAATATGGAAAGTACTTTTTCTTTTTTTAAAGGAGGGCATTTAACATCTCCCGCATCTCTTTTTCTTTTCCTGACAAAAAGGGCAAAGCGTTTTTATTCACAAAGAAATCCTCTACTTTCTACCCTTTTATCACTAAGTAGTATTTTTCTCATGAATTTATTTTGAAATAAATGTATGTGTGGTCACTGCAAGCTGGTTGATAGGCCTTTTATATGCCATCCTTATGAGTCAGCCAGAATGTGGCTTTGAACAATAATTATCTCTATTTGAGTTCTAGTCTTTATTTGCCCGTGTTTAATGTATTTGCCCAATTTGATATCTGAGTCATTGTTTTATGAAAGGTTTGTCTTTAAATAAAATTATTAAATACATTGATAAGACTTCTAAGCAGAGAAGCATATTTGAATTGCTCTTACAGTATTTATGCTAAAATGACAATCAGACACTCTGGTTCTACCCTGAGATACTTGCTAAAATGGTAGTGGGATTGAGCTTGGCTATGACTTTTCAGAACATGCAGATCTTATTAATGAGTCATGAAGGATGAACTATCATATATCAAAGCTTAATTATTGCATAAGTTTATCCTTCAACTGTTCTCCTCTGATCTTCTCATACCAGAAGTCAGATATTTCTTGTTGTGATGCATTTTCCCAGGAACAAATCCAATGATGCCAAAAGAAGCTGTAGTTGCACTTTAGTGGCAGAATATAAGAAGGAATGTGATAATTAAGTTTTGTTATGAATATTGGTTATAAATTATGTTGTCTCATGTAGGCACTTGGGGCTTTTGTTGTCTTTTTCTTTCTACTGCATCATTTTTTCACAATATTGGAAGCTTGACCGTGTGCAGAGATTTTCTTATCTTAGGATACCAGCTGTTTACTGGAGGTTGAAACTAGTTGTTCCTTTCTCAATCAATGTCTGTCACAGGGAGACAAAATGTGTGTATGGCTTACATGATTTGTTTTCATAATGACGAATGTAGTTTAGTTAGGAAATTGATTATAAAAATAGAAACCAGGCTTTGAAAAGCAATTTGAAGATACGGTGTAGATCGGTTATGATCATTTTAAGGCTAATGAGTATATTTCAGTTATGTAGTTAATCTTTTCAGTGTCTAGCAACAATGTTAATGTGGGAAGCCAATGTTGAGAGTAGGATGCACGCTTTGCTGATATGCACTCAAATTATATGCTAACTATTTAATGCATTATTTCCACGGAATGAGTCTGTAGAATGCAAATGTAATATAAAGCTGAGGCGTTAATCTTCTTCAGAATATACAAGTATCAACATAGAAGTGCCATAATCTTATTTGGGCTTTCTTCGAATAATGTTGAGAGAAATTTTTTTTATCATTACTGGTGTAGAGGCATAACCAACAGTTTGAGAGTCAGATTCTGTCAGATTCACACTGCCTTGAACCACAGTTTCAAATCACAGCCTTGTAGTATCACAAAGTGTAGGCTAAAAGAAGTCTTCCTTGTATCAAGGGAACACTGTCTTAGTATGACCCAGCCAGGGACTGGACTCTGTGTCATGCTGTGCCTTTACTCCTTCCAGTGGTCACTGTTGCTCCCTTTTACTTTGTATTAAGCCTGACCAAAATAAGGGGGCATCCTCTGTGTACCTATGGAAGAACCCTCTGCCTCCTGATGCCAGCAAACTACCTGGTGTTTATTTTAAAACTCTGTGAACTTTGCTAAGGCAGACCACTTATTTCAAATTCCCTCAAGGCTTTGATTATGTTTTCAGTACTCTGCTGCTTTCTTTCATAGTCCTTCCACCAGATGAGGAAAGAGCAGATGTCATTAAAAAAAAGTATATGAGAAGATTAATATTATCTTGGTCTTAAATTATGTTAATTTGCCTGTTAGCATGCTAGAATTGTAAACTTTCAAATTCTCTTGGTTCAATATGGCCTTTCTACAAGCTCATCTATGGTTATTTTGCTCTCCCGACAAATGTAAGAGGGAGGCAAGAGAGAGAGTGACAGCAGCCCTAAGGAGGTGGCAAGAAAATTTTAGCATGATGCTTGCTTTCTGTGATTTGGCTTAATCAAAATCAGTATGTGAATACCTATGTTTCTGCTTTGAGCTGTATTAGCCCATGCAAAACTCTGCCATTTCATCTCTTTCCTTCGCCTGACATATTTAATAAATGAGGCAGTAATTCAATGAAGAAGGCATAATAAATGAGTCTTTCCATATCTTTAGCAGAAGAAAGCATAGATTATTAAAAGATCCAATTTTCTTCAGCACAAAAACAGACTACGCCTTCTTGATTCTGAATCCTAAGTATGTGTGAATAATTTGAAAGAAATGCCACTTTACTTTAGCAGTGAAGACCAACAGAATGTCTATAGATTCTTTGCAGGTTAAGTCTCTTTCATTTTTAGAAGACCCCAAAACTTTGAGTGGGCTCTGCACTTCTCTGGTAATGCAATCTCAACTTTCAAGGCACTGTTTTGAGATACTTGGATTCACATTGTGCAACTTGGACAAGACTTGAGATACCTTGTGAGTTTTTGGGGTTTTTTGTTTGTTTCCAGTTCTAGTAGTCCTGTTTTTCCAGGCTGAGTATAAGACTGCTTTGGGTGACGGCAGATGGGGGTGGCTGAAAGAAGAGTCAGAGATGATTGTTCATGTTTTCTTAAACACCAGCTCTTGCAATTCTGCTACATAATGATGCCTCCAAAACATGTTGGCGAATTTAACTAATCCTACTATGTTTAGCTTTGCATGCAAGTGGAGATCTGGTTGTGTATAAAAGAACTTAAACAGAGTTGTCATACTAACATTTAAATCTTTTCTTTCCAGCACAGCACCGCTGTGGGTGTGTTACATAAATTGCCACAATGAAGTGTATTTCAGATTCTTCAGCTGAGAGGCCATCTGTCATTGAAAGTGGCAGATTCACCTGCTCATCACTTCTGCAGCAGTCTGTGTGCTAGACAGGGTACATCCAGATGAAGTTAACAACAGGAGCAGCTCTTCGTACAGCTGAGTTTGGAAAGACTTAGTAATCAAGTCACTCTTTCAGATGGGAGCAAACACCACAAATAGATCGCTCTTTCTGTCCAAGAGAACACCAAGTGCTTTCCGCTTTGCTTCAGAAAAGAGCAAACTAGTTCCCCGAGGGATATTTTTCTACTCAATAGAATCCAGCATCGCCTCCGTGGGCACTCCTCTACCATGCCCGACCCACAGGTAATCACAGAACTCTAACAAGAAAATTGTCCTCAAGTCCTCAGATAGATCTAGACAGGTTTCAGCATTTTTATAATTATCAGTACTTTTTTATGTCTTCTCATTTCCCTTCCACCTATATATTTCCTTGAACTCTGAGGAAGTGGAAGCAAGCCAGGTCATGCTGTTGATGACTTCTCCTACCACTATTTGTCTGGTGTGGATTTTGGCCTGAGAATATGTTCATATTTCTGTATTTGTCTAACTTTTCTCGTTCCCTGTTTAATGCAAACTCAGTAAGTTGCTGAAGGAGGAACTTGACAGTGTGGATGTGTGCTGACAATTTGCTCAAAGAATTCCAACTATGGGTCAGAGATTTTTCTTTCTAATCAGTGACAATATACATAACCTTTCTGTCTACTCTAAATGTTCTTGTCTGTAAAATGAGGTTTTACTTGCCTGCCTCACAGGCATGTTGAAGCTTAATTAGTGTAGGTAATAAATGCTGAGTATTATGTTAAAAGATCTGTTGCATTCTAAAATGATCAAGTTTGGATCTTAATTCACAGCTTTATGGGGTAAGGTTCTGTATTGCTTACCTTAGATTTTCACAAAGCCTCTCCTGAATTTAATAAGGGATTTAACAAAATAACTCTTGAAAACACTTATGATTTGTCTTAATAAAAAGCTAACTTGTACTTGCATAAAACTAGTAGAGCTCTGCACATAATCAGAGTTTTCTTGAATGACATAGTCTTTGAAATGCAAATGTTGTACAGGTCTTCTCCTTCTGAAGAATATATGCTTGTTATTGTATTAACATATGTAAAATGTTTTTCTTCAGATATTTTCTTAAATTATTTTATTCAGGCTCTAGTATAAAGGAACAACATAAATTAAAATCACACTTATTTGACAT
Source organism: Rhinoptilus africanus (assembly GCA_013400135.1). Lineage (NCBI taxonomy): Eukaryota > Metazoa > Chordata > Aves > Charadriiformes > Glareolidae > Rhinoptilus > Rhinoptilus africanus. Next base: position 77,805 of record VXBO01010803.1, on the reverse strand, counting down.
TCTTTCAACATTTCATAAGTAAAAACAAATTACACAGTAAAAACAGATTCTATTTTTCTAGAGTGGGAGGATAAAGAATAAAATGTTAGGGTTTTGGGGTGCCTGGCTTTGTGTCCCATTGTATTTAATCAGATTGGGCTCTATCATGAAAGATTGTAGGTCCACGATCCCTTTGTCAGCATTCCTGGGAAGATGAGTATTGCAGTTCTTTGTTTCCTCTTCTTGTTTCAGACCTGCTGCAAACAGATCATTTTTTAAAATCAGAGATACTACTGGAAAATTCTATCAATAGAACTAAAAGATGCAGCATAGAAACAAGGAGCAATATGTATTCTGCAATGTTTAGAGGACTCTAGGAGCAGCTTTACTGACACTAGAAACTACGGATACTTTATCTATGTCTACTGTAAAATCAGGGATGTGTCTGTGTGTTGAATGTGATTTTTCTTTTTCTCTAAATACTGTTCTTCTTGTACTTCTTGGGGCCACTTCTTGCTATTATGGTATGTAATTAAAATTAATGTTACTTTAGTCAGGGATTCCAAGCAAGCTCCTCCCATGGATTCTTCCAATCTAAAGGTTCCCTGAAGTTCCAAGATGAAGATGTGGTTGAAAGTGTCATTCTTTTTCTGCAATGTAAGCTTCTTTGGTAGAGTTAAACATTATCTCTGTAAGACACAGGATCATGTCCAGACTCTATGATTCTCACAGGAGCTAAGAATCATCATAAATCTCTGCTTTAATCTGTAGGAACATTTTTGACCTTGCCTGTGTAAATACACAGCAATATGTAGAAAACAATAAAATAAAACACCCTGGTTCCCTTCATCTTAATCCTTCAAACATTCTTCTCAGCCACGAAAAAGGGCAGAGGACCAAATAACGTGATAGGTATGAATAATTTTGCTGGATGCCCTTTTAGAAAATGCACGGGTGTTATTAAGGCAAGGGTTTAATGTGTGTATAGTTGCTGATATGCCAAAAATGGTGGTTGTTGTTTTAAATGCATGCATTGTAGTAACTACAGATAGTTGCAGTCACAGCCGTGCTAGATGGATGTACAGAAGTAGTCATGCATAAGCACGCTTAAAAAGGAATTTGGTGATTGGTTGTTGGTAACTGTCATTGCTGTTATTTAATTCCCTGCACATTTATTAAATGTAAGCCCTGAGAAAAACGTGCTGTAGAGCATTAAAAAAACAAGCTACGTTAATGAGTAACATGGCAGGGGGGTTGGAACTAGATGATCTTTAAGGCCCCTTCTAACCTGAACCATTCTATGGTTCTATGATTTCCAATGATGAGAAGGTACCCTTGTGCCCTGACGCAGTTGTTGGGTACTCCAGCAATGGAATTCAGGTTAGTTGTCTTTTAGCAAAAATTTGGAATGTCTGAAAACAGTCTTTTTACAATGAATGGATAAAACATGTTTGAGGATTTTCTGTGTAGCACAGTTATGTCTCTCCATCTATCTGAAGGGAAAAATCTGTGTGCAAATTTTCTACTGAACTGGCATAGGCAGTTATATCCTCGGTTCAGAACTGGCACTCTTTTAGATGCAGCTGATGCTTTCATTCATTAAGGAAGATTTCCAGCAAACAGCTTTATATCTGCATATTTTAGCAAGTTGAGATGTCACTGAAAACAAACAGTGAAGAACTTCTGTATTCTCTAATGCTGGCCCAAATAAAGTGAAGGTTTAACTTCAGGAGCTTAGAACTAGCTTCCAATGACTAGTCTGGTACTTCAGATGGCACCTTGTGTACTTTGGTAATTTCTTTTCTGTTAGGAGAAAGTGACTTAGATTCTGCTTACTGTAGAAGAGAAACATCTTTGTGATCTTAAAGATAGTCTAAATGGCTGCTTT
>VXBO01010803.1:24336-75899 GCA_013400135.1 Rhinoptilus africanus | reverse complement strand
TTTTTTTTTTTTTTTTTCCGAAGATATATTTCAAGGTCTCAGTGGAGAGCTTTGGTTGTTCTGCCTCAGGAAATGACTGATGCCTTAGAATAGGGATATTCCTAACCCTCCATAAGTCACTGGCTTTGACGTTGGCTGGTAGAAAACAGAATACTGACTTCTAGAGCTGGTGGGTCAATAAGAAGTTCATTTGGACATGAGGAAATGGAATGAAGATGTATCAGGGAAGTTCAGATTGGACATTAGAAAAAGGTTCTTCACTGAGAGGGTGGTTGGTCACTGGAACAAGCTCCCCAGGAAAGTGGTCACAGCACTAAGACCGTCAGAGTTTAAGAAGCATCTGAACAATGGTCTTAGTCATATGGCTTAGTTCTAGGTAGACCTGAGAGCAAGGAGTCGGGCACAATGGTCTTTATGAATCCCTTTCAACTGGAGATATTCTATGATTTAAGGCTGCGGAGTTTTTTGGTGGATTGAACTAGGACTGTAAATTTTAAAGCATTTTGTAGTTCATGTCTCATGGTAGGTTGCAGATTTTCAGTCTTTGAATAAATGCACTTGGTGCAGAGGAGAATCTTGGGAAATCTGAAAAGTAGCAATTTTTTTCCCCCAGAAGGAAAAATTATGAAAACACTAGGTGAGTGAAACAGAGGACGTTTCTCTTCTCTTTTAAAGGGGAATATGGTCCCTCACCATGTGTCCAAGAATGACACTGGAAGAGTATTTTTTTTTTTTTTTTTTTTTGTGGTGCATTTTGCAGGGTGATATGGGGAAATTATATTGTCTGTTTTTTGGCTACCTAGTCTGTTCCCACTGCCCCTTCCCCCTAGTCTGGAGGATGAGAAGGGTCTTGTTGCTGAAGAACAGTTGAGGAAGGAGAATTCTCTTTAGATTTTTTTTTTTTTTACTATGTATTTTAATGAATAACCACGAGATCTGAAAGTATTAGCCTCTTCTGCCTAAGCTCAAAGACAAACAGTGTCTGCGTGAGGTCTACCTGAAGAGTCTGGGGGGGAAGAACTGTCACACTCTGATCTTGACCTATTTTTCTTATTTGATGAAGAGAATGAGTGAATGTCCTGGATACCCCTCAGCTGCCTGGTTGAAGAATCATTTATACTAAAAGAGATTTAACTCAAAGCGTGTAGCAACAAATATTTACTTCCTTTAGTTAGCACATTCCTGCTGTATTTAAGAGTTTTCTCCAAGGAGAATATGCAGAGCCATGTATAAAGGAGCATGAAACTCTTCTAAAACTTAGACTGTTAGTCAGCTCTTCATTTCAAATGCCCTATTTAGTCCACAATGGTAAAAAAAAAAAAAAACTTTTTGTTTTCCTTGTATAAAAATAATTTCCTGAGGGTTCCCTGGATTAGAGAAAGACAGTGGATAAATTCAACAGTTTTATACAATCCCCAGAAAGTCAGTTATCTTCTGAATCTTGCAGGACGTGTTTGAACATCTTATATATGTAAAGTTTGGAAAGAAAGTCCTGTGAGAACATGATTTAGTGTTTCTAGGTAGGAGGAAACTGGCTTCAATGATTTTTGTGTCTTAAAAGCCAGATTTCTCATCCTTACTCTTCTAGGACAAAACCTTTTCTATTTTTTATTGATGAGTTATTTTTAAACAACAATGTTTTCCCCTTGTTGCCTAGAAATTCTCCTAGAGCAATTCAGGTTTGTGTTGAGGTATGTGTGCCTGCAGGTTTTAAAAATAATTATAATGTTTAAAAAAGGGAGTGTGAAAACTCATAATCCTATCAGAAAGTTGGTGTTCCATCACTAATGTTTAGTATGGCCTATTTATTTTTTTTTTTTACCAGTGCATGAAAACTCTGCACAAAGACAATATTTATCATCATAAGTTAGGTGACACTGATTACTTGAATGCAATGCTTAATTGGCTCATTAAATAACCCTTGAGATGGTTGTGGTGGAAAACAGGTACAAAGAGTAGGTCCATATTCTGTCAGGTTTCCAACAGGGGTTTGTTGGCTGCTTACCGAGGAGTAACAGGACCTTCAGGAGCTTGGCTGCCCCCTCCCCTCTTGTCCCAGGGCAGCATCAGCTGTACCTGCCAGGACCACTTGTGGAGTACGTCAGAAATCAACATGATCTTAATAACTGCCTGCTTTTTATTTTAAATATCTATTGGCAATTGATGTTACATTTGGTCCTTGACTTACACCATGCTGCAAACTCTTTCTTCCAGTAAACTTTATTGACTGTAAGTATTAACATACTTTATGCTGATATACTGTGGATGTGAATACGAATGCCTAGCAGTTGATTTTAATATCCCAACAGCAAAAGCCAGTTGTATAATTCCCCTCGTAACTAGATGACAATAAAATAGGGAGTTTGATAGTTTTCCATAGGTAATCTGTTTAGAAAGAAATAATTTTCATAAACACATCCAAAAGTTACCTAATATTTTTTTCTCCTGTTATCTGTTTGCCTGTACTATATTCTGTAGGATTTTAAAATACTTGTCCCTGTGAATTTTGCATTAACTTTGCCAATTTTGTATGAAAATAAGGAATATAATTATTTTTATAGTCATTTGGAAAATTTCCAGCTCTGAGAGTTGTTCTTTTGGTAATATATTTAACACTACATGATACGAATTCAGGATTTTGAGTCAGTTAGACTGTTTCTGACTTACAGGAATAGAAACTTTCATGAGACTGGAGCAACTGGGTAGGGTTAACCACGCACCCACTTTCCGTTAAGCGGATTGAAAGAGGGGTAGTGAAATATTGTGCTTGCATTCTGCAAACTGAAGACTACATTTTTAAAGGCATGATAACTGAATAAAAAAGTGTTTACTTAGCTGAGTTCTGTTTTGTCGAGGAGAACACAGTCTCATTTGTATAGCAAGGGGTTAAATAGAAACTAATCCTTTAGGCTTACTTTGAAAGGTGGTTATCTTTCCAGCAAGAAAGAGCATTGTTTGCTTTGCCAGAAACAGTGTAATTGTTCCTTAAACCATTATGTTCTCTAAAAGAATAAACTTATTGGAAAGAGGAGAAAGGTCATTGGCACAAGCGTTGTCTTTAAAAGATTCAAAAAATTAATGAAGGTGCTTTCATTTATATCTAACCACCATAGGCATTTTGCATTATATAAATTGTATTTAAAGCTTTTTGTGAAGAGATTATTTTATGTGTGACAAGTGATAGAAGTATCATAGGTTATGGAAAATGGAACAGTAGTGTGGTTGGCTCAAGTTAATTACATTTATTAAGATGAAATACTATTCTACTGTACTGTTCAGGACAAGCAGAGAAAATACCAAAACCTTTTTTAGACAGCATTTATCTATTTCAATTATTTTTGACAGTGTGTGTTGCTTGTGTGCTTTAGCTACAGTGCCTTTATATCGACAGTTGGTGGCACAAGCCTTTTAAAGCACAAAGGGTAGCAGTACTTCAGCCAATCTGCGATAAAAGGGAAAAAATGAAATCACTATGGAAACTGCAGGAAGAATCTAAAAGCTTTCTTTATAAAGTAAACGTCTGATGTTTGTGACTGCGGGGGCAAAAAATTCATAAATCTGTACGATGCTATCATTTCTGATTTGTTATCGCAGCAAATGCCAAGTCTAAGCAGTCTGACCTTAGCCTTATTAAGTGCTTTCTTTTCAGATACAGTTATTATTCGACAATAGAGAGACTGCAGTGCTGCAAGGGGGAAAACTAATATATTTAAAGTCTCTGTGTGTGTGTGTGTCTCTGTGCGCCTGTGTGCATGTATATATATAACTATCCATCTTTTTTCCCCGTGAAGCTTATGGAGTTGGGAACGCTGAATGTGGGAACTCAGGGACTACTATTCTGAGCACAATTGAGAAAACTGTGTTTCGTCCCATTGCATGTGTCTGTCTTTGATCTCAAATTGAAAATCTCTGAGCCCGTTCCTCCAATCCAAAAGCAAATAAATACCGAGAGAAAGAAACCTCTCTCCTCTCAGCAGATAGGGCCTCCACGACTGAAAAATGAAGGTGACTGTAAGAGCTCTGATGAACCTGTTTGGACAACAGACAGCAACAAATACCTGTCTCGGTGGAGGAGTTTAAGAGCACTGCAGAGATCCTCAGACAGTACAGAATATCTTGGCTCACACAGGCCACTCTTTATCTCAAAACAATACCAGCCAAGCTCCTCTGTACCTACAACTGAAGAGCTGCAGGAACAGGAGGACAGTAACTAACACAGCTTTTAAATCTGAGTCTCCTTGTCTCCTTTAAAAAACAAAAAAAGAAAAAAGAAAAAGGCATGCATTCTAAGCAAGGTGAGGTATCTGGTAAGTACTTTTATTACATTTGGTTGCTTTAGCTTCAAGATTATTTTTAGTTATGTGTATCTGCTATAAACAGGATTAGGGCTTGAATGAGTGAGTTTTTTGTTAAGTTTTTTAATTATGGAAAAATGTAATGCCTAGTTTTGCATTTCCAACTTCCATAGCTTTTGGATTTCTTCGTTTTGTTGCTCTGCTGTTAATTAGTGTATAAGCTTTGCAAGTTTGTTGTTTCAAGACGCCCAAAAGAGCAGTGTTGTTCCAAGGCTCTTTGAATATAAAAATTCCCAGTTGTAATACATGTTATTGTATATTATATGTATACACAGTAACAGTCTTTAATATTTAATTTGTTTTAGTGTGGCAGTTTTAAAATATACTGATAATGACACAAGCCAGGCAAGTACTTTCTAAGTGTTTCAAGCTCTCAAAACAGTGTGGATGTTTTAACTCGCATTGAATAAGTTTATATATAAAGATTTAATCTATGGCAGATGACAGCATGAAATTATTTGGCTATAAATGTGAGAGGCCAGAAGAATTCTTGATTATATTCAGATTTCATGGTACATTGGTGAATGCTACTATAGTGTGTGCTTATGTTATAACAGTAAAGATTTCAGGTTAACAGTAGCAAAACAGAGACAATACAATTCTTGCAAAAGCAGGTCAGTCTTTCAGTAATAAATATAAATCCTAAAAAAGATACATTTTGACATATTGGCTTCATTGCAGCTTTTTATACATATAATGAAAACCAATTATCTGTGGAGAAAATTTGACTTTGTGGAATGGAATTAAATTGCTTTTTAAAGGCTTCCTTAAACAGCACTAGCTGGAGGGAAGTCCAATAACACTTTTAGCTCTGAATTGTAATGACTTTGCTACATTAATAAATCATGTTGTATTCTGACTTTTATCAAAAGGTTCCAAGGAAGAAAACTATGCACGGCAGGTTGAAGCTACAGGGGCAGTACTGACTGGTTTTTCTCCATCCAGCTACTTTACTTATGGCCCTTTGAAACCAGAAGTTCCTATGGATCAGCACTTAAAGTGGTAGGTCCAAATCCATCTAAACTGATGAAAACGATAAATATAAATTCCTGCTAACAAGCGAATTTTTAAACTGGAAGATCTGTAATGTAATCTGGCTACTTAATTCACTGTTCTTAAGGAACCAAGGGGAAAAATGCTGTTCATGTTCATCACATTTGGGGGGGGGGTGTTGTTTTGGGGGTTTGGAGTGGAGTGGTTTTGGGGTTTTTTTGGGTAGTTTTTTGTTCTTTGGGTTGTTTGTTTTTTATTTTTTGGTTGTTTTCTTTTTTTTTTTAATAAGGCAATATCTTGTTCTATTTATTCTAGTTATCTCTTGTCTTGATATGGAACTGGGTACAACATTGATTTAAAAAGTAAACTTTTTGAAAAGAGATGGTTTAATTTACTCAACAATGTGTCAATATGCTCTGTTGCTGTAATTCAGACACTACCAGTTAGCTAGGTAAGTGTTTGGGCTCAGTGCTGAATGGAAGGAGGTTTTGTAAAGTATGTATTTGGGATTCATAATCTGAAACCTTACCAAAAAAAAAAGCATTTATTTGAACAGTGGTTTGGTCTCCTGATGTTAGCTCTAAAGTAATCGTGGGGAGGGAAGAAAAAGATACTGTCAACTTCTACTCATTTTTCCCAACAGATCATGTATCAAAAGTGTAATCTGTAAGAGGAACATGAACTGGTGAAATGTACCGCTGATGCTGGTTTCCAAATGTTATTATGTAGAATGTTTGTAATTATCTTGCTGAGTCCTAATCCCTGACATTTGCTTTCACAAAGCATCTAGTGGAGAATGCAATACCCTAATTGTGTTTCTGTGAAAGAGTTGAGGGGAAAAAAAAGTTGTGCTCTTTAGCACAGCATTTTTAAGAAAAGCTATTTCATGAATAGTATATATATCAAATTTTGGGAAGGCTAAGGATACTTTACCAACTGTAATTGGTTGTTGTGATATAAAAATGGTTGGTTTATATCACAGCGTACAAGCATAGTTGAGCATATGTTAATCGTAAGTTCTTTTCTAAACTGCGTGCTGTACTTGCCTACATCCTAAGCAAAACAGACATTGGCTCCAGTCTAAATATTTTTATGTATTTATGTTTGCTATCTTATGTTTTTAAGTATTTTATGAGATAGATAAAGTCTAGTTACCACATTTTAAATAAATATATTTTGTTTAAAAAAAAAAATGAGGCTTTCCCATATGACATTTTACAGTACCTTTTATATGAAGGAAATGAAGATCAAGAATAACAGTGAGCTTGAATTGCAGCTCATAAAGGTCTCCTCAGGTTATATTCTTTTATATAGGGAACTAGCTGCAAATAATGTGAAGCTGTAAAACTGATTTTTTGATCGCGGGGAGAGCTCACTTTTTATAGGTAGGTTTGTCTACAAGTTGAGGCAAAAGGTTAATTGAGGTTACTATACTTGAATACATAATGTCCATTTCACCTCTATAACACAGTTAGTTACTGAAACACTGTGCATTTATTATATCTCCTATGATTAATTTCTGAATACAAAGGTATTTAGTAAAGAATCATTAAAATGGACTCTCCAAAGGAAATGGATACGTAATACCAGTATGTGTCTTTGTTCACCAAAGTGGGGCTGTGTGAGTTAGCTGAAAGAAATGACTTCAGCAGTCTGTTCTCAAGCAAATTTTTGAGACACAGGATTGTTATACAGGACATACCTGGCTTTCTTTATGCTCTCCTTTTGGGAAATCAGTTCAAACTGTTCAAATATCCTATGGTATGTAAGACTAGTTATCCAATGTTGTGCCCATAATGCCCGCTTTTATTAGATGAGCTGTACAATTTAAAAAAAAAAAAAGAAAAAAGGTAAAAACCCCTTGCTTTTCCTCCCTCTTAAGCTGCCCCCTTTTCTTCCCCCTTCTGTAACTGTGTGGTTTTTGTTGTTTAAAAAAAAATTTTAAAAAGTTATCACCAATCAGTATAAACAAACATCACCCTTTACATAAATCCCATAATTTGCACTTTATAGCAAGGCATCTGTTACCGGTGACTTGGGGTAGACTTGGCTAGGAAGAGTGGCCATCTTCCCATTCAAAGGTGACCACCAGGGAGTGCAGAAAGTTTTTAGGCAGAAAACTTCTCTCCACTCTTCCCTCAAAACCTGACGAAAGTTGTTTCCTTCATGGATGCAGCCTGGCAATTGCTCCATTCAAAGCAGGGAGGGTTTCTAAGGGGAGGTTGCGCCTTCACAGCAAGTGCCCACTTCTTTGTCTTCCCGCGAGGTGCCCAGCTCTGGCACGAACTCGCTGCAGAAAGTTGTCCTTTTCATCCTCCCATAAACTCATGTTTTTTTAATGCTGTTTTGTTTGTGAATGGTGTGTGTGTTCGTGTAGATACCGAGCCAGCAGCTGATGGGGACGTACCAGGATAACTCGGCACTGGAAGACAAGTGGGAGGCTCAGTTCAGGGTGAAATATCCCATGGTATTACATTGGGTGAGGCCTAACCAGAGGCTGAAATCAAATGTGACAGTGCTCAGGAGCTTGTCACCTGGTCCTCAATGGGGCTTCAGACCACTCTTCCCATAGTGCAGTATCGGTGGTCTCCATTTCACAGCAGTATACATGTGCTGGGTAGGGTAGACATTTCCAGGCAGTAACATGGACTTCATAGCCCTTTGGTGTTACGACTTCATGGCCACATTCTCACCTGCGAGGGGCTGGCACAGCTCCTCCACACTCTACATTATCAGCAGAGGATCTGCCCAGCTTATATTTCCCCAGCAATTTTTAATTCCATTTAGTGGCAAAATTTTGTCCCTGGTTTGCTCAAAATAGAAGGGAAACCGGTGGAGAGTGCATCAGGATTTGTAATAAATTCATCTTTTTATCTAAAAACACTGTTAATTTGTAAATATATTTATAATTGGAAGCTTTTTTCCTACATAATGCCAGGCATTTACATACACTGATAATAAGAAGTAGGGTCTAGTGGATGTCTCTTAAGGACATCCTTAAGGACTGATATTCCAAATGAAAGGAGTGAGGTACTCTGGAATTAAACAGCAACAGGGTTTGTGAATGCAGAGTCTTGGTTCTTTAAGACGCATCGGGCAGTCTAGAGTTATTCTGCCACACAGAGTGCATTACACTGAATAACTGATTTGCTTTCCTGTTTGCTTGTTTCCTCGCTGCACTGGAAGAATTTAGAAAGGCTCTGGGCACCCAGCATTTTTGTAGGAGTGTAATTAAATTCTCAAACATGGAGAAAAGATTGCTTTGAAACACTATAAAGTGACCACTGGGAACTTTCAAAATAAATCACATGCAGTTTTTTTAACGTGTTGTTTTGAAGTTGCGGATAAAATGATTACTTATGTAATAGATAGGGAGGCTTCTCTGAGTTGATCGGTTCTGCCAGGTTAAAATGCTGGTTTTGACGTCATGTCTCTAATTTGCACTTGTGCCAGCAGTCTGACTATTTTTTAAAAAACCTGCATTTTATAAATATGATTTTATTGCCTTGTGAAAAGTTTTCTTGTGGTCTTCAACCCTTTACACCTTAAAATTGCCTTAAAACAATCCAGCCCACCCACCCTAAGGCAAGTGTACCCATGCACATACTCATCCTACTGCGACCTGCATTAAATGAAGTTAAGACCAGCTTAAACAGAAGAAAAGAAAAAAGTGTTTTAAAGCTGAAGTCTACATCTGGTCTGAACTTATACAATATTTATACAGAATGCAAAATCATTAGTTGTTCACATAATAACACATTACTTCCTAAAAGTCAAACACAGTGCGTAAATGTCAGGATATTTTCTCTAACAGCTTCATTGACTGTGTCTTTGTGAATAAATTCTTAAGCTCCATGTTGTATAAAATAAAAAAAAAACCCTTTTGTGCAAGTAAAATCTCCTTATTGAAATATAAAACTGATGCAAGACCGAAATGAGTATTTGCTTCTCATGCCAACTAATTGGCTAACTATCTACTTGTTTTAGCTCAGTTTTCTGTCGGAGACACTAAATTCATTTCCAGTCAATGCTGAAAACTGATTTCTGGTGGAAAAACTGCTGATGCATTTTACACTAAATTGCTCTGATTCTTAATAACTAGAATATTTGAGCAAAGATGCATGGTATCTATTCAATCTGTTTTATTTCCTCATGAATTATGAGAATTCGGAGGAAGGCAGAGCAGGAATTATTTACCTTACAGAATTGGAATCCTGTTTTACTCCTGAAGAGTGCTATTGCTGTGTTGTTCAACACCAGACTAGATGAGGTTTCAAAATGAAGATCAATACTCCTAAATTTGCATGGGATTACTGCCTATGTATGTGAAACCTGAAACATTTTTCTTAACAAAACCAGAACAATTTACTGATTTTTTTTTTTTTGCCTTCCCTGCCCCTCCCTCTTCAGAGCAATAGGAAATCTTTGTAAAAAGTAAAGCGCTAGTAAATAAAGAGTTAAACTGAAGGCAGGCTCACTGGTTTGTTGAGATCTGTCAGAGTCTGAGTGGCTGGCTACATATCTGTCTCAGGAACAATAGCTACCTGTATTCTGCACGGACCGCTGGGCAGGCACTAGCAATCTGGAGAAGGTCTGCCTCTGTTAGAGGCTTTTTAGTGGGAATCCCTAATGACAGCCCTACTTCTCATTGGGGGGAGTGAGGAGAGGGGGTGGGGGGGAGAGAGGAATCTTGTCTACTCTGTTGATGAGGGACAGAGCTTTGATCATTTTCATTCAGCCTTGACTTGGCCTGAGGTTTAGGTTCCCAGTCCTGAAGTCAGCAGGCTCTCATTTCTCGCGCACACACACACACACACTCACACGCACCCCTTTACTGGTCTGTGCAGGCAGATTAGTGTCACGGCTGTAACTGAGGCACAGAGCAATAAACATAGCAGAACCAATCTCCATGGTGGCAAGAGGGGGCACTGGAGGTGACAACAATGGAGAAGGATCTTTCTTCTGACAAATTTTAGGTAAGAGAGAATATTTATACCCTCAGCCAAGTATTTTATAGCCTTCTAAATAAGTTAGAAATTGTTAGGTTGCAAACGTGCCTTGTTATAGAATATTTTAGTTTACTGCCGTATCCAGGCTGTTACTAGCTTTTAAACCTGTAATTGCCGTGCTTTGTGCTACGAGTATGTTTGCAGGAAGCAGGCAGGGTTTTTCCATGGAAGTGGTGGCTACTATAGTTAGGGTCTTAAAAATATAACATTTCTAACATTTGCATTTTTAAAATTAAGCATGACGCTTCATTTTGGCAATGTTAAAATTATGCTTAGCTATAATAAATATCCATATCTGATAAAATGTTGTGTAGCTGATAGCACATGCAATATTAAACCAGTGCTCCCTCAACCCTAATTTGTAATTATTTTTACACCCTTAACTGCACTAAGGTCAGAGAGTTTTAAAAATTAATGAGGTTCCCTGCTGAGTTCAAATAGTATAATCTACATGAGTTGTTGCTGCAAAGGGCTGAAATTATTTCGGCGTGTTTTTAATGTAGGTGTGGAATTTTTGTTTCAATGTACTGCTTTTGAACGCTTTCCTTTAAATGTCAATTTATGCAACCTGCGGTAAGAAGGGAACAAAAACCCTTTTTTAATAATCACAAATTGATTGTGGGAAATACAGGGCATACAGTCACAATACAATTCAAACATTTGCTGGATATGTTTTCTGATTTCATGTCTTAGATTTGTGTTAGATTCCATCAGCTGTGATCAGCTTCACCTGTTTACAAATAACTACTGCTCTAGGGAGAGGAAAAATAGCAATACCTAATGCTTTGTGTGAGACTGGAGTAGTAAGTTAACGATGCGTTCAGAATGTTAAAAAGAATTGTTGGAGTACTTGAAAATATATATAAAAGAGAATAGCTACACTGCGAAAACAGGCAGTAAAAAATGAAATAATGTCTTACCCCTTTTCCTGGAAACGCTAGACAGATAGTATCAGCAGCGCTCCTGGAAAGTAGAATTTGCTTAATATCCTCAAATGGAAGGACTAGAAAGGAAAGGGGGAGGGAGCTGTTTACTATGAAATTTCCATATTGAAATAATGACAAAGTTTCATACCGCAAGATTTAAGGCATTGTTTATTATTTATTATAAACTGCAGTGCATTATGTTTAAATGGTAAGCATTTTAAAGCTGAATATAGTGTAATCAGCGCTGAAGACGTGTTATACTCAGTCTTCCATTTGCAAGACCCACTCAGAGCTTCCTGTGATATATTGTTATGTAAATACGGTGCAGCAAGGGAAAGCAGCACTATGGAGATTCAATTTACTTTGAAAGTTGTTCATTATGGAAGGGATGAATGTTATTTATTTGATGTGAATCAAAGGCTAGAAATGACTTTTTCACTGTGAAGTCTATTGTGATGGGTGCAGCGTGATCTAATCTTTTTAATTTTGGCTTTCACACCAGTGGAGATGAAAAGAGATCTGAGCTCATTTATTGGTTGCTAAGTCTTACTGGAGGCCTAAGTACCATTCTTGGTTGCTATGGCCAATCTGACCTCAATCTATGCAGTTTTAGGGACTTAAGCAATCCCTTTTTTATTTAGGAGCATGTACCTTGATTTATGTCCAAAATTGTGCCTGAATGTCTTTGTCTACAAGTGATAAATGGTGGTGTACAATTCATCAGTTCTTACAAGTAAACACTGCTGTCCCACTAAAAATATGTTTTGTTCTGAGTTAATGGTATGGAACAAGCCAGTCTCCACAAACAGCTATCTTTTATTGTAGAGAGCCACTGAAACTTGGAGCAAAGTGAAGGAAATTGGCATTCATCTTCTCTGCCATTAGCATTTCATTTGTGCTCTCTGGTGATGAGACTGTATGTCAATTGACAATGAAAGGCAAGCGTTGTGCTTCCCCGCTTGAATATATAATTGATCAATTATGAATTTATTTATTCTGTACAGATATTAAAAAGTCAGGAATATGATTTCTTATGCTGTTTGCCTGCCACTTCATTATTACTAACTGTAAAAGTATTTGCAGTCAAATAAACTGTGGCAGGGCTGAAGGAAATTCCCAGTTTCTTAAGCAAGTTCCTTGTATTCAAGTAATATCAGATATTTGTTACTTCTAGACATGTACTACTTGTGTGGTTCTTAATGGTGCTTAGTATTTCATGCATATTAGAATTTCTTTCAGTAGGAGCTGTTCTGAGGGGTAATGGAGAATATAAAGTGGTTTTTATAATGTGAGCGGTAATTTTGTTGCATTAAAATTGCTGGTAGTCATTCAGGTTGTATATAACACCGAGCAAATGTGATACTGAATACACAATAGCAGAAGCAAAATCTTGTTTTGCTTTGTTTGGTGGCGGGTTTTTTGTTTGTTTGTTTTAAGATAGAATATTAATAAACAAATAAAACTATATGAAGCTGGGTGTTAATATGGCTTCTACTAAATTGGCTACCATAGAGTTACTAGTCTGTAGAGGGAAAAGTCAGATCAATTGTTGATCTTAGTACTTGGCAGTATGTCTTGCTTTAAAAAACCCCAAACTTGCTTTTTAAAAATGTAAGGAATAGCTTGCTGTAATAGAATTCAGTAGAGCTAAGCACATGTGGAGCAAAAATAATTCTTCGATTGTATGCTAGTGTACTTGAAGTAAAAATAGTATTTCCTGGAGCCTGACTTTTTCAGAGCTTATTTTCAATAATAGGCTAGTGAGCCTTAGTATTTTAATTGAGCCCATTGTGCCAATTTTTAGTCTTCCTGAGGTGAATTTTTAAATTTTGAATCTACAGTGGTGACAGATTTTCCCCAGTATACTCTGTAGATGATAATTGCTACTGGAATAAATTTTCAAAGAGACGGAATTTACAAAGGTTTCTGGAACCACTGAGCTGCTTTTCAGCATCAGATTGATAGCAGAATTTGCAGAGGCAGTTCCTCGGGGTTAGTTCACAATAGTGCTACTGCTTCAGGGCTTTTAAGAGTAACAGTTATTAGTAGCTATTGCTAAAAATGGTCTGAGATGCTAGTTACAGAACTAACCTGGATAATGTTCTTGTAAAGGTGCTTTGTAATACTCATGTTCATATACTGGCTGCTTTGTACAATAAGAAATGGTTAAACCAGTCCTGCACACTTGGAAGTAGACCTTTAGGTATATATATATATAAAAATATATATATAAATTTAAGCCTTAGGAAGGAAAAATACCTTGTTTTTCAAATGTTTTTGAAAAAGAAGTGTCTTAGAAAAACATTTAAAAATACTAATCAGAAGTAATTTATTGTGACTATGATGGTATTTCAGGGCTCACTATTTGTTTCTACAAATGTAAGGTAAAAATAGCTAGTTCTTTAATCTTATGAAAAAATTTTAATTTGATAGCACAACGATTAAAGAAGTTCTGTTGAAGGGTAGGTGTATCATTGGTCTTTTTCACACCTGATTTCTGCATACACAGACGGAAATTACTTCTGGAGTAAGGGTTTGTAGAATCAGGACACACAGTATATCCTTGTTTGTGGTCTTGTTACATTTTGGTCTTCTAAGATGCAAGTATGATAATTGAAATACTTTCTTCAGAGCTCCAGAGTTCCACTTAAGGAAGAGAATCCAGACATTATGTCGTCGTATTTCAGTAGTGCATAACACAAGAGTGTTGATTAATTGGCAAAAATGTCACCACCACCTCAATGGAGTAAAAAAGTGAGAGAAAAAAAACATCATTGCGTTTTCTGTGACTCCCTCCAGCTTATGAAACAAGTTAACTTTACTGGTGTTGCAGTTTCAATTTCTGTAGCAGACTTTCTATTTATGAAACTTAATATAAGTAAGATTCATCAAATTGCAAATTGTTGCAGGAAAATAGGAAATATTTATAGGCTTATTTCAATCAATGGTCACCTGTGAATAAAGTTAATCATTATTCTTCCTTGTCAACAGCTGCCTTATCGGTTAATTTATAGTCCAGGTTTTGAAATAAAGGTGTAACAGTGGAGAAACCTGTATTTTTGCTCTTTAAAATGCATGATTTTGCATGTAATCTTGGCGATAACATGTACATATTTTGGATATATTCACTAAGAACTCGTAACAATATTTACTAATATTTTCTTTTGGAAAAGAAGTAGAAGAATTTATCATAATATAATGTATAAATCAGTACCTAATTATAAATGTAGGTGTTTTCTTGTCTCCCTTGTGTTTTTCATGAGAGGTATGCATGTTCTCTCACATGTACCTGCACAGAGCAAGCTGTGACATGTAAAACCAATTCCCATGACTGGATTTTGGATGAAGCCAAAACTATTTATGACTAAATTTCTAGAAGGTACATAGTTTTGACTAGTGGTTGTTTTTTTTTAGGTCATACACAGGTAAAACAGTGTGGAGCGATTATAAATGAAAGACTTTTTTTTTTTTTTCCTTTGAATTTTCTGGCAACTTCGGCACTGATCATGTGTTGGGGACAACAAATGAGGTAGCTCCCAGCGGAGGTCTGGCTTACCCAGCCTGCTCGTGCCCCTGGCCACAAATGGTGAGCGAGGTATCAGTGGTTCATTGGGGAAGAAGCCCTTGGCTCCTGTTCCCTTCACCTGGGACAGCTGAGTCACCCACTTGAGCAGAGGCTGGGGGCAATCCTCCCTGACAAGCGAGCACCGTGTATTTGTCTCTGCCACTGTTTGTCATCAGACATGCATTTGTATTTACCTAATTGGTCTAAGGCTACTAATCTATTCTTATTCTTAATTTGAATAATTTTGTGTCTGGCTGTCCACAGCACTTTATGTTCTTGTCTCTCTCTTGAGATGTCTCATTGACTAAAGTCTTGTGGAGGCTGGAAGCAGGGTCTGAGTGACTCAGGTGGTTTTTATTTTACCTGCAGAGTAGGACTTCTAAGTTTGATGCTGAATGGGAAGAGAACAAAGCCTTTTAGCATCTGATGATTGACCCAGGTATCATCGCTGTATCAGCTCTCTTCTCCACTGGACATCTTTCCCATCTTTACTGTTGTCTGTCTATCACTTTCCATGCTAAAGATGCCTGAGAACAAAGTAATTTGGATGAAATTATCCATTACTCAGTAACAGTCTTCATCTACAGTTGATGAGATAGGAGTTCCATCAAAAAAATGGGAAAAGGTAGTTGCATAATTAAACACAGCATCATAAGGTCCAGTTCTGCATTCATGATCAACCTTAATTTTGGTACCTCTCCTGTTGTTTGTTTGATAAATTTGAACCCTCTGTCATAATCTTTTAAGATTAATTTCAGTGTGGTTTTATATATATATGTATAGTGTGTGTGTGGTCAATTTACAGTTTGTGAGAATTACAGCTTTCAATAGCATCCATTTTGTTGAAATAAAGTGGCAACCAGAATAAACCCTCAAGGTTGTCTGAATATTGTTTCCCATATTGTTTTGTTTGCTGTAAATCAATAGATTCTGCCAGAGCCTGGCTGAGCGGGAGCAGCTCGCTTTGTCTCTCTCTATCAATTTAATAATCTTCAATCATCCTGATGATACTATTGACCAATTATATCAAATATTTTCAGGCCTCAGATACAGGGTGACTTATCATTCTCTCTGCAGAATGGAAGGAAGCAGCAGCTTCCATCCGTCGGCTGGAGACCTTTTGGGGCAGCTGCTGGGTAATCTGACTCTCTCTGAATGGGGGGCTAAGCTACCCTCCACTAAACTAAATACCTCTCAAAAGGGTGCGTATGCAGATGGTTACAGGGAACCACCTGACGCTGGGTCGCGGCGTGGTGGCTGCGTGCACGATGGAGCGAGGAAGAGCCTTTGAAGCAGCTTAGCTGACCTGGGCTGGCGATGCCGCTGAAAGCAGCCAGTCCTGCCTCCCCTTTGTTGCAGCAATGACTTCTAAAGCTTGCTGATCAACTGAAAACTAATCTTTCTTTTCTTTGCCTGGCAAGGGTTAGTTTTCAGGCAGATCAATGGCCTGCTCCAGCTGACTGCATGGCTAC
Organism: Rhinoptilus africanus; assembly: GCA_013400135.1. Taxonomy (NCBI): domain Eukaryota; kingdom Metazoa; phylum Chordata; class Aves; order Charadriiformes; family Glareolidae; genus Rhinoptilus; species Rhinoptilus africanus. The sequence goes on along the minus strand of VXBO01010803.1, from coordinate 59,579 downwards.
TCAGGCCCTGGTGCCAGCACCCGAGAGGCAGCTGTAAGGCAGCACCAGGCTGGAGCGGGGAGGTCAGTCCTTCCAGCTGGGGCAGTCCTGGGGCTCCAGCAGGAGCTGAAACAGAGTTTGTGCAAAAGCAGCTCTGGCACACTGTGCCGTCCCTCTCGCTCCCGTGCTTTCTGGAGAAAAAGCCGCCTGCCCTGGTGATTTCGAGTGACGAACAGTGTTGTGATTAGGAGACTTGTCTTTGCACTTGCATCTTGAAGGGGGTCTGATACGGTCTTTCTTGCTCCAGACTGGTAACGTAGTTTTTGCAAAAAAACTCATTTGGATCAATCTGTAGGTCAGTCTCTTAAGGTCTTAAAACTGAATGAGACCATTTAAATAAACCTGAATGAACCTTGAATTCCAGATTCAATTCTCAATGCTCTTAGTATGCCATCCTGTGATTAAATCACAAGCACACTACTAAAATTGATAGGTTGCATTTTCCAGAGTTGTCTCTTACCTCTGCGGGTTTTTCTCTAGCCCATCAAGGTGTTTCCTTTAGCTTCTTTTGCTTTTATTCAGTCTGCTGTTATTGATTATGTGCGTTCCAGCCCTCTCCTTTAAAGAGGTAGAAGTTTACTCTTTCATTTCTTGCTAGTAATTCCTCAAGCATTCTATAAAATCATCTTTATCTTCAACAACAGCTGTCATCTTCCTCTGGGCCTGCGGCATCAGAAAAAGTGGCAGTGTGTTCATTGCTGATGGCATTGACTTGAATATGAAAAAATCCATTTTTGTAGTGTTATTTTCATCTTTTGGCGTTAAATTTTTAAATTTTGCTCCATCAATTATACTTTATAGACAACAACGTGATCTCTACAAATAACTTGTGTAGCAATCTTATTTTCATTACTGATTAATATCTCCTTTTCTTCTTAAAAATCTTAATTCCTGTTATTGTGACAGGACTTTTGCATCTGGGAATGGAGAACTGAGGCCTCCAAGATTTTTACTTGACCATCATATGGAAACTGTAGATTTTAAAAATGAACTTGTTGGAAACTGAACCAGCCTTCATTTTGCCATTTAAGCATAGTGCTAACCTTGGTTTCCATCACTGATGAAATATGGCAAATTGAAAGAGAGTAAGTGTGATTGAGGCACTGTAAGTTTCTCTGACAAATGAAACGATGAGCTCAGCATGTCTCAGTAGGGTTTTTGCATTGACCCAGAGGAGAACTGTTCTGTCCCATACCAGAAACTTCAGTTTGAGCAGTCTGTGCTCTCTTTTCTGTGGTGAGAACCCAAATTCACACTTAACATTCGCTTATTGCAATAGACATTAAAAAAAGAAGAATAATCCATAATACTATCATTGCTCCATAAATTATACCTTTGAAAAGTTTTATTGGAAAACAAACTATTTACTAGCATGTTGAAGTGCATGATTTTAGAAAATTGCTTTCTGGAAGAAGGAACTATTAAGTGGTTTGGTCACTCAAAATTTTGCCCATGTAAATAAATGTGTACTGATATTGTAGAAAATAACAGTCTTCCCGAGAAGTAACTTGCAGTCACTGCTATGTGCATTTAACATATGGGTTCAAACCTGTTATTGCACAAAACTGACATTTTTCCTTTCAGTTCTCACCTTCCATGTCCATGAAATTCACTTAAAAATATAATACTTTTTCGTATACATTCTTTATATTTAGAAATCCTTCACAACTCTAGGTATAATAAAAGCCAACTATGCAAATGCATTCTTGCACCATGGTACATATTTGGATTGTCAGTTTGCTTTAGCCTTTCAATTAAAACAATAGATAATGAGTATCTATAACTTACACATTGAGGGTGTATATTCATACATTTTCACATGTTAATCATGTTTATTGTGTAACCTCTAGACCTACCCACACCCACCAAAGCTCCAAATCTGTTCTGTAATGTGTGGTTTGATTTTTCAGTAAGTACATGTTTCATATAGAGCTTGAGGCTTTAATGCCTTGGAAAAATTTAAAAAAACCCAAACAAATCAATTCTCTTGCTTCTGGATTGTCAGGAGATTTGGTACACTGTGGGAACATCTCTTGAACAGAAACTGTCTGCAAGGCCTAATAGGTACAAAGACGAGGAATCGTGTTCAGGTATTATTGCAGGACTTCTCAGACGTGTAAGGATAGTCCCTCCTTTCTCTGGATTTCCACAGGATAGATTCTGCCACCTCTTACTCAGCATTGAGTGTTTCCATAAGCTCCCTTGTTATTAGCAAGTGGGTAGGAGTCTTTTTGTGTTTTTTGTTTCCACAACCCACTTCTCCATATCAGGATGTGCCTCAGAGAAGGTGAGTTTTATTTTAAGAACAACTTACTCAAACTGGGGTTGGCAAGGAAAGCCGTACTGAAGGACTGTCTTGCTGAATTTTTGCCTGCTCCCTTTGGTCACAGGAGTTCACCATCTTGGGGTTTTTAGTTGTCCCTTTGGGCAGTCTGTAGTGAGTAGCACCTTCTCTTGCATTTGACTAGTCAGTGTTGGTCACCTGGTGGCTTGTAGCTGTCATCTCAAAATGTCACTTTTTTTGGTATATTAAATTGTTGCAGCAGGTAAAAGTAAAAAAATAAATTAAAATGTAGATGATTATTAATCTGCAGACCATTTAAATAAATAAATAAATACAAATTAATTGCCAGTATCTTCTCTCTATAAAACAAGTGATTGACTCTAGAAGGAGTGTTCTTCTTCCTTGATGACCTAACTAAAGTAGACAAATACGATGGACAAAAGTGTGTTTTTCCACAGTATGGCTGTTGTTACAATGCACCTCTGAATATTCAGACTGATCATTTTTTTCTTAAATCCATTTCCTGACATTGTCCACTATATTTTTCTAGAAGCAGAGGAAAGGGAGCAAGAATTGGAGAAGTCCCTGCTTAGCAGCTGGATGACTTCCACTGTGCTGATTATGTAGATCAGTATCCCACCACTTAACTGATTTTCACACTTTTGTGGCTTTTAGTTTGAGGACTGAGGTGTGCCCTTCATCCCAGTCCACATGTGCGTGTCTCTGGGGGTGATGGAAGAAAGGGAAGCAGCTGGGATTTGTATCAGCCTTCTGTCCCAGTGTGTACAGCATGGTAGAGGTGACTTCTCTGTTTGATATATGTGGTCTCCGTGTGACGTGAGTCCAGCAACGTGGACCTCAGCACTGAAGCGGTGCTGCCATTGTCCTCCGCCTGCTTGCCAGGCCAGGTTTGTCATCGGCTGAATCTGAAGACTTCAGGATAGTGAGGCAGGTGATGCTGCTGTGCGGTTTCTATGGAAACAGAAGTGGGAGATGAGAGGCAACTAATAAGAGCTCAACTCAGCCAGGTCCTGGGTGGTGATTTAAAAATATGGACTTTTAAAAATAACCCTTTACCTTATTTCCCCCTACCTAATCTTTGTTTCTGAAGAAAGGGATCAGAAAGGCAGTGGGTTGCTAGCAGCAATGAATGAGAGCTCTCACTCACCGCTTTCATCTGCTGGCTGTCATGCAAGAGCTGTAAGTAGCAGTTTACTAAAACTGGCTGCGGGCTTATAAAGTGTGTAGTAATTGTAATTTTGGACTAGAAGAAAACGTGAAAGGCATTTTAAAGGTATTCTTCCACTCCTGTTTCCATCCTTTTGAATACACTGACTTTAAGGATGGCACAAAGGAGCTTTCTAAACCATGAAGTTACACTAGATGCTAACTCTTGCAGAATGTGCGTGTATTTTACTGCGTGCAAGATACTGTTTGGTAAGTTGTACTTATATTGCAAACAGCATCTAGGTCTGTTATTCCTTTAATGTGCCTTGTTCTTCATCCTTCCCAGCATTGTCTCTACACTGACAAGTTCTCATTTTGTAGACCCACAATGCTTCAAGAAAATTTTTGTGAAGCTTTTTACAAGAAGGATCTTGGAAAAATGTTATTATGTATCAGTGAAAAAGGGAATTCTTTATCAATACTCTGTTTTATTTAAATTGCTTAGAATTTTTTTTTTTTCCCTCAAAGGGTTTAGGAGGCGGGGTATTATGATTTGTAACAATTTCTTATATAAAATTGAAAACTGATACAACAGGTCGTAGTTGGCATTAAGGCTGAATTTAGTGCATTCTATCTCATGTGGGATTGATTTTTGCTGTTGTTATGTTGATGTGACTCCTGGCCGCTTGTATTAACCTTTAGAATACAGGAACTAGATTAGATTGTGCCTCAACTTCTTCATCAATTTTTAAAAATCTGTTGAGAATGTAAAAAAAGAAAAAAGTAAAAGAGACACTTGAGAGGCTGGAGCTCCACAACTTAGTGTTACGTGGCAGGTCGCATCCACGTGGATGCTGAACCAGAATGAGGAAACCAGCTAGCTGATGGCCTTGTGCATCTGCCTGCCTCTCCTGCCCCAGTAACCATCCTCTCCTGTCCCTCTGGCTGATGCCTTAGCCTGGGGTGGAGGTAATGGGATGCTGCCTTCTCTGTCCTGTTGCATGTGCAGGAATATTCCCACTCTCCATATTGTACCCAGAGTCTGATCTGCTCCCCAGGATCACTCGTCTGCCTGACAGACATGTCCGCACCCACGTAGTTGTGTGATGCAGCTGGGAAAGCTCTCTAGAGAAACAAAGGGGTGGCAAGGGTCAGAAATCAACAGTTTGCGGAAGCTGGGAGCTCTGTTAGGTGATCTAGATGAAATTCTCTTCTGTGGCAAGGAATAAACTCCTGCACTTCATGCCTCAGTTAAGAGGCACTTCTGAAATTTATAAAAAAAAAAATTAAATCTGCTTGTGGGGATAAGTAGAGGCAGAGAACGCAGTGGCTGGTTAAGTAGAGGGAGAAAAGTTACTTTGCTGGAAAAGGACATATGTACAAGGGGGGCATTTAAGTTATTTTCTCTGGGCATTTAGTAAACGTGTTTTTTTTTTAAATTTCATATGGAAGATTCAGTTACCTTTACAAAAAAGTTACCAAAAGTGAAGCTCCGCAATAGTGTAAACCAAAGGAGTTTTAATTCACCTCTGAATGCAAATCACTGGAGGTTGTGGAAGTTTCCATTACACAGACATTTCAATTTTTCTCAGTCTGTTTTGGGGAGCAGAGAGAGGAAAGTGAGTAGGGAGCAGGGGAGTAGCTAAGGCTTATTTTAATTAATAGCGATTTAAGCATGAGCAATTTTCAGCATCTTTGTGTTTCTTCCAGAGAAGAAGGTGGTTACTATCTCCAATGAGTTTTATTTTTCCCTTTGATGTACTCTGCATTCCTCCTGTTGATTATAAAGTACTTAACAGTTGTGCTTGCAGACTTGCAGATGTAACACACGCTGAATTGTCCTCCCAGAGGCATGGTAGATTTGACACACAATTTTGAAATACTGTATTTGTCGCTGTTGAAAAGCTTCTAAGTCTATAAACATCATTAGTTCATAAAAAAAAACCAAACTCAAACCACATCACTTGCTATATCTTGCTGCTGTGTTTGTACAGATACACATGTATAAGTGTAGAATACTAATAAAAATATTGAGTGTTGCAATGCTGTAGATACCATAATACCTAAAAGCACTTTTCAGTAGGTTTTTGCGGATTGCGGAATAATAACTCAGTTTGTAATAGCTGTCTTCTTCAGCATTGTGCTGACAAGGACTTGTTATTCTGAGCATCTCTTAGAGATGCCAGGGTAAAAGTAGGGTTATACTGCTGGCAGTACGGAAAGCAGGTCCCTTTCCAGGGATAGTCAATGAAATTTAGTCCTGTAAGTGTGAAAGTTCCCCTTGGAATGTGATCAAGGCACTTAAGCACTTGTTAATTTTTATAGCAAATCATAGACTTTCCTGGATTGCCTTTTAAATCTTCTGCCAAGTGACAGCAGTGGAAATGCTGCCAGAAGGATTGGTAGACATACCCATCCACTTGTGGTAAATGACTGAGACTGTAAGTTTTGGTGTTTTTAGGGTAGCACCAGACACCACAGCCTCTGAACGTGATTTATTAAAATAGTACCTTTTATTTTCTTCTTGTTAACTATCCCTGCTGGCACGAGCTAAGCTTAAATATAATATATTTAATGATGTTTAATAATATTTAGACTAGTCCAGCTGGCATAAGTCACACTAAGGAAAAAAAAAAGATAACAGTTTTGATATAATTTGCTTAGATACTAGTGCAATAGGTCCTGACACATGTCTGTAGAAACAGAACAGTGTTTATCGCGGGGCACTTTCAGGGTGTGGGGAGCAAATATTAGCATTTTGTCTGAATACTTCTTTTGAAAGAAAGAGTTAGGAAGCAATTTTACAGCCTTGGTTCTGCTTTTATGTAGGTTTGTTTTGGTTTTTTTAATACACCTAATGAGGTTTCCCTCTATTGCTTTACCATTTTTATTGTTCTTCTGGAATGTTGCATTCATGCAAGATAGTGCCTGTGGAGGGAGAGAAAGAGAGAGACAAGGCGGTTTTTAAGCACCTTGAGCTAATTGCATTCATCCCTCAGATTATCCCTGTTCCGCAGGGGCCGTCTGCCCTGTGAGTATATGATAGCTATCCATTAGCATCTGCAGCTCCGTAGAGGTTGTTTCAGGCTGAGGTCAGATTTGTACAGCTTCTATTAAAGAATCACTGATACTACAGGTGGGCAGAAACCTGTTAAAGGTCTGTTTAATTTTTATTTTTTATTTTTCCTCCCTAAGTGGAATTATCTCTTTAAATGCTTTTTCTATCTTTTAGCTATAAATATTCTCAGAAATGTAACTTGCAGTGGCAGAGTCCTGCTTCTTAGCTTAACAAATCTTACTAACTGATGGTGTTTTCTATGATTCAATCATACTTTTTTCATCTCATTAAAACTGTCATACCCTCCACATCACACTAAGTGATTTACAGAATCTGGTGAAACACAGACAAATATGTTCCCTTGACCTCTGGTTCTGGCAAAGAGGCTCAGTTAGCATCAGCTCTGAAATTTAAGGAAAGTGTGTCTTATTTTTAAACTTCATAATCTTTGATAAATATATTTTTCCTCCATTTTATTCTTTTTGGTAGGGGTCAGGGTAAACTCACTTCATCTCTGAGGAGATTTTTTTACCACTTCTGAGCAAGTCCCTGAGCCTTCAGCTTTCTTGGGACTATATACATAAAGTGGCAGTTTGGGGCAGGTTAAACACATGTTAAAATCAAGGAATCAGATAGCAGGTCAGAGGGCTTTTCTGAATGGTTGTTTTAATGCTCACAAGTATTATGGCTAATTCAGATACAGCCGTAACTAGATGTACCTGTCAGCTCAGGAAGAGGCTGTCCAGGGAAGTGGTTGAGGCACCATCCCTGGAGGTATTTAAAAGACAGGTGGACATAGCGCTTGTTTAGTGATGGTTTTTGTCAGAGTTAGGTTGATGGTTGGACTAAATGATCTGAAAGGTCCCTTCCAACCTAGTTGATTCTATGATTCTAAGAGAGGAACTGAAAGACTCATAGACCAAAATGACATATCCGAGTTGACTGCTGAAGCAGTCATGAGTCTTCTGGCAGGAGTGTGCTGGGAGAAGAGGGGAGTTTCTCTGAATGGGAAATTTACTGATATGTTCACAACAGATTGAACAGGTTGAAATAAGACTTTTTTGGGGGGTGGAAAAAAAAAAAAGGACAGGAAATCTCTTTTATGGTACAATTAGTTCAGAGTTGGGTCTCCTTCCACCAGGATGCGTGAGAAGGCAATCAGAGAACAGCTAGTTAATGTTTCTTCTGCCTACCCAGGAAAAGCAAGTTTTAAAACCCTTCCTGGCAGTATGAAGCTGGGTTGTGGAGCTCAGTGCCAGAGGAAATTAAGGAGGACAAAGATATGAGAGTTAAAAATGGAATTAGGGAGGTTAATGGCAGGTAGTTTCCATAGTGGCTATTAAATGTAACTGTCCAGATGTAGATTGCTCATTCAACTTCTCTTTAAATCTCTGATTTAACAGAAAGTGGGAGAAATATATCCTGGTTTTATAGTCTTCCTTAACTGCCTGCTCTGAGCCATGATCAAGGACAGCATTCAGGGTACTGGCACAACTATTCTTGCAGGTTAGGGGCCTTGCATTTTTTTCTCCAGAAATAGGAGATGCTCATTTCAGTGTATATTTCTGTGGGGTTTTTTGGTTTTTGTTTTGAGTTGTTTTTTTTTTTTTTTAGGGTTGCACTGAAAATAGATTCTCAAATTATGTAATTCAGGCTGCATTTGGGTAAGGATGCAATGCACAGATGTTCATTAGGTACTTGAAGCGATCACGGAAGTTGGATCTTTTACTATAGTCTTCTACTCTTTGAGCAGCTCTTCAAGTCTCAGGTAAGAATTGAATTATGTGTTTATCATTGCACATTCAGCTTACAGAATGGATCCAACTGGTGTTTCAATTCCATATTTCTAGAAACTAGATGACGTGCCATTGTATACTACTTCTATGATGGTTCGTGTCCTTCAAAATTATCTCATAAGCAGCTTCCTTGTGAATTTGTTTATGTAATTGTGTGTGAGACAAGATGAATGTAATAGGTTCTGACTCTCTTCTGCTCCCTGATAAGGCTGATGGGTGTTTTTCTCTTTTTAATTGTGTACCAGTAAGGATAGAGGACTTTGGTTGGATATAATCTATTTAGATTTAGATTTCAGATAATTAGGGAAAAAACAAATATCAGAAGTAACTTCTTACACAACTTCTTTTTTTCTGTAGCTTCTTGATAGATGGCAATCTTGGACATTTTTTGAATCAATCAATTAAAGCATATTTGAGGCTTACATGCCAGGTTTATAGTAGTATGTTGATTGTTTCTGAAAAAATGTCACCAGCATATAGTAAATTATACTGTTGAGTTCTTTGGGATTGAGCCAAATATTTACAAGTGCATCTCAGTCCATTGTCCACCGCTCTTTGATTTTTCTGTTCTCTGTTCCTGGAAGGAGAAGATAAGATTGGGGAGCTAGAGGGAGTGGGCTGGGGTGAGTGGGAGAGAGGTTAACAATACTGAAGGCAGATAACTATTTCATTTTACTTTAGATGTTTAAAATTCCTTCTTGGGTTTTGAAACCTAGTACGTTTAGTAAAGAAAAAAATGCTAGTATCGTTAGCATTTTCATTTACGGATAATTCTCTTTTAAGTTGTCCTTTCTCAAGAGTAGTTTTAATGTTGGTGCTGTCTATTGCAGGAGAAGAGAAAGCAAAGATTGCTTTTAGATTGGGGGTTGGGAATTTACTTAAACATGAATCCCGGAAGAGCAAAACCACTTGAGTTCTGTTTAGCTCTACCTTAATTGTGTTGAAATGTTTCAGGAGATAGTTATTATATGAAATATCATCCATCACTTAGAAATTTGTGTGAAATTATTTTAGAGTATGAATCGCAAGAGTTACTTGAGTTACTAGTTCATGATTCTGACTTGTGCGAAAACCAAAAATCCATAAATTTGGGGTTGAACATTAGTTCTCTTGTTAAGTAGCTGAAGTATATTGAGATATATATACAGTTAGTACTATATGTATACAGAATAACAACATTTTGGTGGATTTACCCTGGGTGTATATCTCTTTAGCAGGATATACGCCTTGATCCTGAACTCCTGGAAAATATTTTTTGATTATATTAGAGCATAGAGATATAGATTGTTAAAGACCAGTGACGCCTATGTTTTATCTTTACTACAAATCTTGTTGGCATTTGAGTGCATATGATGACATATACATCCTTTGTCTTCTAGAATTCCAAAACCCAATAAATACTGTTATAATCCACATTTTATATCTGTTTGCACAGCAAAATTTAAATGACTGAAGCCTCCAGATTCATAAGGCGTAAGCCTATATTTCAGATTGGGTTCCTGAAAAAATGTCCTTTTCCTGGAAGAAGATCTGAGAGGATGTGCATTGGTCAGCAATAGGCACAAGTTCCCAAGAACCAAAGATCTTAGTATTTCATAGCTCTTCCCAGATGGATTTCAACCTAATTTGGCACATATATCGTAGTTGACCTCAGACAGAATAATTCAGATGTTTGAACCTCTTAGATGTGTAGCCAAAAGCGAGTTGTCTTGTTGCATGTATTTTTAAACATCTGCAAGCTGAGCTGGGAAGCAGAATGCAAATTCTAGGACTTGAAGATACCTGTGAGGTTATGAAAATCCCTTCGGGACTGTGGGGAATCTTGGAGCTTACAAACATATGTTTTTTCCAGGCATGCTGTATTTAGCATTTTTGCTTTAATTTCTAGTAGCTCGAGTACAAATGACAATAGAAGTAGCTCATCAATATTTAATAGTAAATGTACAATCGAGATAATATCTTTAGTTGAACCTTTTAATGGCTGTTCCATGAGGACTGGAGGAATTATTTCCTGCGGTTTATATTTCTGCTGTATTCAGATACAGGAATAACTTGTTGTTCATGTATGCCAAAAAAGTTCAATGTTGTAGCCAGAATTGTTTCTTTCAGTAGCTTACTCAGGTAGGTACCAATACATAGACAAGTGAGATTTCTCATAGACTGCAGGGGAATTCCCACGCCACTTTCTTAGGAATAGGAAGGGGCTAAGTTCTCATTGCATGATTATGTGGGGCTTAGGTGGGGAGCTGAATTAGCACTTTGAAACTATTGGCTAATATAAGGATTGCTGTTTGTTTTAGCTTGATTAAATGCTATATATATATATAAGATTGTCCTGTTCTCATTCTAAAGTAATTTTTGCTTGAGATACTCCATTCTCTGTCCATGGTTCTTTAAAAGCAGTGTGAAGAAGCCTGTGTTTCAGGCTTATATTGTTTGCAACCATGGCTTTGATTCCAGGAAAGGATCGTTTGGTCCTTCAGCATTCTAAAGCCTATAGCACGATCTCTGCTGAGATTTTCTACTGTGGAGGTTGTTCCCATAGGCACCTATAATCCAGGATTCTCTTGGCTACAAAAATGCATCATTGTTCTTTTTGTGATGGTAAACTCTTACTTTTGGCCAAATTCCATTTTAGTCATAGTCCCATAGCTTACACCTGCTCTTTTCTACCAGCCATCCTGAACAAAGTTTTGTTTCAGTGGCTGGTGAAATGACTTGTCTGGGCAGCAATTCACAGGGTGTTCTTAAATCTCTGAGTAGTTGCAATCTGTTTTCAGAAATGTTGCAGGCATTGATTAAAACAAAGATCTGTTGCAGTAAGGGAACGGGCATGTGCTATCATGTTTTAGATGAGTTCACGTTGTGTGCTATGACCCAACCACACAAATTCAGTAGGTTCAGGACTTCCCTTAGGCTTGCTTAGTTCCGCTCTGTAAGGTCTTTTGTTGTAAAAGCTGTTGTTCTATGAAAGTGAAGGCAACAAACTACATGGGCTCTGCAAGTTGGTGAGTTCATTTGGCATCCCCATACCGGATTTGCTGCCAGTAGGCATCCACAGATGAGAACAAACATGCTGTCATCTCTCCACAGTGATCCCTTTTCTTCTGAAAATCTTTTTTTGTTTGTTTTTTGTTTTTTTGTTTTGTTTTTTTAAATAGACAGGTATGTTATTCTGGGAAAATAAGTTTTCTCGGCTTTGAGTTTTAGCAGGAGATTGGAGTGGATTCCTTGAGGAAGCAGTAGAAATTGCCACGTGTTTCAGATAATACTGTGTTCATGTTTGCCTTCTTATTTTCAGTAGAGAGGCACGCAGGAGCTGCTTCTCTGAGTAGTCCCCCCATCTTATTGGACTAGACAATATCTAATAACCTGGCAGTGATAACTGAGCCATGGTGTCTTTTGCAGTCAGTGAAGGTGAAGAGCTGTGGTTATGATCTTTTTCTCACCTATGCCATGGAATTTACTTTATTTTTCTCCCGTGTGCCTCAAGAAAATGTTGGCCTTGAGCTTTGGAAGCTTCAGGTGGAGAAAAAGGAGAGAACTAACTGAGCTCCATTCCACAAACAAAATATCTAGGAATAGGATCCAGATGGGAATTCAAGTGTATTTCTGAGCACTACAATCACTATATTTAGGAACAATGATTTGGTACCTCAGCAGCCAGGAGCAGGAAATGGCCTTAGCTGGTGTAATTTCAATTGAGGATGACAGACTGTAGTAATTTTCTGATTATATACATTATAACAGGTTGGTATACAAACCTGATCCAGAAGAAATGTGTTAGAACTGCACCCTTACACTCAAATACCTTTTAACATATACAGGAGTCTCTTCAAACCTTGGTTTGAAAGGTGCAAATGACTTACAGGAATGAACATTGTATGGTCAAATGAAGCTCCTCAGTGACTGGCAGTTTTGCGATGCTGAGCTGAGAAACAGCTGCCTGAGCAGTGTTTCAGGAGAATGGAAACAAGGAAGGTGATCCGCTACAGCTTGTTTGCAGAGAACAATAGTGCATTGTGGGTTTCTGGATTTTTCTTTCCTCATATTTGTGGCACTGTTGATTAACTCTGAAGGTTTTGGCGGTGTCTCATCATGAGGTAAACTGAAGTGTAGAGACTACTAAAGACCTAGTTCGGTTCTAAAGTGAAGAAAAGCTTAATTTATAATAAGCTTGAAAGGAAACCATGTTCTTGGCGGTGGGGGGGGAGGGGATTAATCAGGGTCTATCAAGTCAAGCTTTTATGTGAGTCTAAGTGTATTTGTCAGGATGGCTCTTCTTCTGGGTTTATTTTGGTCATCTCTTAACACCAGGCTTGTCACAAAGCAACTCCAACAGTGTCATTTCAAACTAGGATGTCACTTATATTGTGGAAAACAACCTTTATACTTTCTACTTCTCAGGCTTTGCCGACAGAGCAGCGAAGTTACCAGAAATCATCTTTGTCTCACCTTGCGCTTTCATTCCACAGATGCCGGGGACTTGCTGAGCCATTGCAGACTCTCAGCAAGGAGGCCGTGCTGAGCCTCTTCCCATGTCCTGGGGGAGCTGGAAGCCAAGAGCAGCAAAACCCTCTAGGGGGGTAACACAGGTGCGTGAAAAATGTTGGGAACATGGCTCCGTATTGATTTTACATTAATGTTTGACATATAGAGTGGGGATAATATTCCAGTGGCAATTACCCTCAAGACATGCACCATTATACAAAATAAATGTCAGCGCTTGCCCTCCGTAGCACACGCAGCCTTCTAACTCACACAGTTAATTTGAAGATTCTGAAATTTTAGCCTTCCGCTCCTCTGTCCTGGCAGAGCACAATTAATTAGTATGTCCTGAAATAATTATAATGTCAGGGATTTCTTCTGCTCCTTGTTGATGTTTCTGGGAGTCTTAGAGAAAGAATAAATGTTCAGGCTATACAAGAAGGATGAATGTTTAGGTTTGATCCATCCTGCTCTTTCCTGATCTCTGCTGCGCCTTTCCATATCTCGCTCAGCCTTTCTGATGGCTTCTTAGTAAAGGTCCAGTTTCAGATAGTACTAGAGAGCACACAGAGAGAGAGCTGATGTTGACCATAGATTCATTTCTGATAAATCATGAATCAGTGATTGGTAAAAGTCAAGTTCTGATAAAAAAATGAGCCAAGCTCTGATAAAACATGAGTCAGGCCTCATATTTGGAGATACATATTTTTGGAGACATATTTTTAACAATTCCAGTATTTTTCTTGAATTTTGGTTTCTAATCCATTACAATTGTGCTTCAGGTGCAAGCTGAAGCTTTTTCAATTTTCCTGTCAGTGAAAGGTGCATACTTCATAGCTAGAGACTGAAATCCACTATTCTTTTAGTCAAACAAGGGTGGACAAAAAAGGAAAGAAACTCTGCACTCTACTCTGTCAGAGTATAAAGGCTGATAATGTGGGAACGCTCAGATTTGCAGGGAAAAGTTCTGTTCATTTTGTCTTAGTCCACTGCTGAGAATGACAACTGGAAACATCACTGTGGAGAACGCTATCCACTGACATGTGGAGAGAAACATTGAATCAACATATTTTATTGCCCAAGAAATAATTTAAATAATGTGAAATAATTTGATTGTTGCTATTCTGAACCTGAAGACAGGACTGGAAAAGTCCAGGGTGTGAGCTTTCCACGGTGACTGAAATCACCCAGTCTGGTGGGAGCTCTGCATCTCATGCACGTAGCTGGTACCTTCTGGGATGAGAACTTTATTTTCACTGTAAATTTTCTGGAGCTCTCTGTTCCTTTCAGTGGTCTTTAATTTTTTATAGAAACAAAAAAAAATTAAAGCATGTAGATTATCATGTTGGTAGGTTTTAGTAAAGGAAACTAGTGTTTTCATAAAAACAAACTTTTTAGAAGAAATTCCTTTCCTTTGGTTGGAGAAAGGATTGTGTACTTCTCACTTTCAGTTTCCTTTGTGCATTAAGAAAACACAAAAAAGCATGTTGGGCTATGATGGTGTATTGCCTATTTTGGCATTAAAGGAGTTACTCAATCCAGTCCCTCTAAAGTAGTAAGAAGCAGTAGGGATACCAAATTAGCTGCTTAAAAGAAATTAATTGTTTTTAGACAACACAGAAACTCTGAGTTGTTCACTTAAACAGGAGTTACCTTGTGGTCTCTTTCCCGAGTTTTGGGCAGGTAATACGTTCAAGACTGAAAGAACAAAGCATAAGCTTCAAACATCTCTTCCCCTTATATTCTTTTGATTTACTGTACAGTAATTTATGTAAGTAGCTTCTGTTGCTCCTTTAATGACTGCGTACTTTTCTTGTTGCGTTTTCTTGCATAGGATCACAGGATGACTACACAGCTACTTCAGTGATATCAGTAATGGACTAGATAATGTTAGATTTCTATACTGAAATATCTCCACAGTATGTAAAAAAAGGGGAAAAAAAGATTATGCTTTTCATGCTTGAAGAAATATAACACTGATTAGAACCTAGGTTGTTAAGATTAAAGCAGTTGAGAGGTATTGAAACTGTGATAGCTTTTCATATCTTAGTTATAAAATGGTACAACAAAACATTTCACAAAAAACTGAATAAAAATATGACTTTTGACTGTGTACCATTTTCAGTGTTCTTTGATTCACAAATATTTTAATTTCTTCCCCAGTAATCTGCTAAATCTAGAAAAATAAATTGTATTATTCAGAATAAGTTACTGTGCATGTTCTTAACTGGATATTACGTTAAAAATATTATTTCTTTTCTTACTGGCAATATGCTTTCCAAGCATAAGTGTAAATGGTATACCAAGGTAATTGAACAATATTTTTATGTTACTTACCCTGTTGAGCACATAAGCTTATTTCAACAAGATAGAAAATGTATTTCAACTTTCAGTTCGACAGTCTTATCCAATTTTTATTTAATGACACTCTTTAATTCAGACATTTTCTAAGAAAAAAAAAAAGAGGAATATTTAATGGGTTTTTTTCACCAAGGAAAACAATACTGAGAACAGCAGAAACTGTTTGTCTGGAGTATAAAACATTTCTCTGATCTTAGGAGACACAAATACCTTTTGTTTCATCATATCAACAAGGTTCTCTTCTCATGTAGTGGATTATCGTTTGCTTATAGCTTCCGGTACAGAAAATTATTTTGAGATGGAGTTTAGGCAGCAAGCCCGTAATAGTTTATTATGTTGTGAATTTCCATTGCTTGTTCCTATTGTGCAGGTAATGACTTTGGGGGCGGAGAGTGAAATGAAATTCCCCATTGAGTAGATAAACACCCATTTATTACTGCTTCTCTGGGTGCCAAATTATAGACTAGTTGATAGTGAGAACCTCTATCAGTTTTTAGCCTTTGACTCGAGATGAGTGAGGTAATCACATGACTCATATCACCTCCAAAGAAAAAGCTCCTCTTCAGAAAGAGTGGTTGAAAGACTGTTGCTGTATTATTAATAATAAACAGAGGCACGACAGAATCCCTGGTGTCTCAGGATGATGATGTGAGACTTTGAATTGTCCCGTAGGAAACGGTTTTATTTTATTTATTTTTCTTCCAACAAGTTTTGCATTTCCTTTGTTGCCACAGGCAGCAGTAATGCTTTCAAGTATAGAGTATAAAATGCAAATAGCAACTCTACAATTGATAAGCGGCTGGAAATGTTTAGTGCCACAGAATGGCAAACCTGCTTGGAATGTGTTATCTCATACATATATTTCTATTTTGTAATACATCTGCTTAGGCTTTCTGGGTACCTTTGACTAGGGAGGAGCAATGTGCAGGGAATCTCACGTTCTGCTAATGTCACAGCACTGGCAAGACAGTATGGTAAAATATTTCAGGTGAGCATCAAAAGAGAATAGCATTGCTTCAGTGAAAAAAAAATCACTATTGGTAATCGCTAGTGATAGACTTTGAATTAGTGAAGGATATGTAGTCAGAGGCTCATTGTTTCATTAACGACAGATGACATCATTCAACGATGTCATTTAAAATTAACACTTCACAAGGAATCACCTATGCTTAACATGTAATATCACCACTTCTGTTTTGATGATTTAGATTCAACGCCTCAGAAGCCCTGTGTTGGGGACAGTGGCTAGCAAGTTTGGCTGGAAACGTTTAACAGGCGCCAGGGGAGGGATGACACCTAGCCCGTGTGAGATGTGAGGAACAAGGGAATCGCTCTCATGTATTTTATCCCTGTTGCTTACAGCTTACCGTCACTGTCACTTCTTTCAAAAGGAACCAGTTACCTTCATAGTATATTGCACTTCCTTATATTTCTTGCTCAATGGCAATAACTTTCTTCAGGCGTATGCACATATGATGTTTATTTTTGTGCCCCCTGTTTTTGAATAGCAGCTCAGAATGGGTGTATGTCAAATGTCTGTCCACCTACTAAGTACTTAGCTAATGAAACGATACACTTTACAAACAATATACATTGGATAGGTGATGTAATGATGCAAGGGTAAGTGACAGCACAAAACAGAGAGCAAAATTTAAATTAATGAAGTTTGGGTTTGAGTGTTAGTTTTGTTCAAGTGATTTAAAGTTAGGCAGATAGTTGGGGTTTTTTGCTCATTCAGCAGTTTCATTAGTAAAAAAAGTGCCAAGGGTTTTAGTTTAAAAACAGCAGCACACAGCAAGTGTTAAGTGCAGTAGGCAAGTGCCATTTGTGTATGTTGGCAGAGAAGAGGATAACGCTGTGGAAGTTAACAGTGTGTTTACAGTTGCATATCATATATTAGTTGGTCCGTGACTTTCATCCCAAGTCCAACAAAAATCAACCAGGAGGATCGACATTCTAGAAAACTTTCACAAAGACCGCAATTTTAAAGAATTAGTCTATTGAATAAAAGATTTAAGATTTAGATTCAACTATAGGAAAAATGGCTGCAAAGGGGAAAGTAATAAACTGTCCCCTTGGTCTGTGGGGAACAGGACAAGAATAATAACACAGTGAAATTGTAGTGAGTGAGATTTAAATTAGACAGTAGGGAAACCTTTGTAAATTTAAGGTTAGTGAAGGACAGCAGCTGATTGATTGGAGGTGCTGCAGCATCTCTATTGGAGATTTTGGGAATGAGTTAGGTAAACATCTGTCAGAGGCAGGTTAGTGGTCCTGTTGGGGAGCAGTGGGGTGGGCGAGATGGCCTCCTGACATCCCTGCTCACCCTGGTCCAGTTTTATGCTGTGCTTGGGACCCAGTGAGGTTAGAAACTCTGAAATGAAACAGCTTCTTTACCCTAGACTGTTGTACGATTGTATGTCTTATTTTACTCTTGTTAGGAGATAAGTTAAAGCTTTAATATACTTTTCACCAGCAAGTTTCCATAGCTTTTTTTTTTCCCGAGAAGGGTGTTAAGGGAATAGTCCTTGGATTTGACTTGTGAAAATGCAGCATGTCTGTTTTATACTTTTTAAACCCGGCTTTTGTATTATTTGGCAGTTGTGTTATTTGCTCATATGTTGTGAACAAAGTCTTTTTCTAATCATTTGAAACAAAATTTGCATATTGTCTTTGGGTAAAATTGAACCTCAGAAATTTATGGGTTAAGTTCCATTTTAATTTAAGGAAGATTGATGAAATTAATTAAAATGTGGGTTGCAAAATGCCCTTCTGTTTCTTTGGCTGTAGGAGCGTAAAAAGATAAAATCCCTTTTATTCTGAGTTTACATGGCATTACATAATTTCCTACATCAATTTAAACTTTTGTTCTCTAGCGAAGGTGTTATTTACAGTAAAATCCTACGGTATTCAAAGTAGTATAATGTGTCTGCTTGCAGCTGATGAAGACGTTGTTTTCTAGAATGGATGGTGAAGTTCAGCAGAGCATTAAAGAGGGTATTCTTGGAATCTCATATGTAGATACAGTCTAGACACTTGAATAATCAGCAGAGTCATTAGAATGTCTGCCTGTTAAGTATGCCAGTGTTGGTGGTGAGAAAACAGATATATTTCTTGCTCATCATTGTCTTTCTTCACCATTTTTCTTAGCGTCTGACCATTCATGCTTAGATATTAATTTGCCCTACTTGTAGTTTGTCTTTTGGTTTCTTCTTTTTGTTTCAGTTCAACGGCTGGAACGGGAAAATAGTATTGGAGCCCCATTGATGTATTTTCATTGAATGATAACAGAATGTAGCCAACTGTTATTATGCAGTCCTAATTCATTTTGTTTACGGCACTGGAGATTAGAAAAGCACTTTCCAACAGAAATCAAACCATTGTTTTTCACAAATGCTTGTTCCAACATGCTCTTAGATTTGGAAAAAGATCAATGCAAAGTTCTATCAATATTTTTTAATTAGGAAAAATTTTAATTGTGATCTTGGACTTCAAATAGATCCATAGTCTTTCTGAGAACTAAAATAGTGGCATATGTGGCTCCTGCTTCTCTTAACTCTCTTCTTTGAAAAGCACAATTAAAAGTGTATTTTTGCTGCTGCTGTCACCACACATTAGATCTATAGCAATTTTAAAGGGGGAATTTGCTTTGAGTCCAACAGGATGGGGCTGAAGTGCTACACATGAGAGAGAATATATTCTAGTGGGTTTTTAATAGATTTAGAAAAAACACTGTTTGTCTTACAGAAACAAGTAAAGGGCCTCCTGTGACACATAAGATTTTGTAAGCACACTGAACTGGCAATCAGCTAATCTCTAGTGTCAGAATGATATCAGTAATTGGATCCCCTATGAAACAGCAGGAGTCAGTGGTGGGTGGATTGTTTCTTTGCAGTGCGGTGCAGGCAGCTGAGTTCTCCGTGCTCAGCTGCGAGGTTGTGGAAGCATGATTGCCACAGTACCAGGAGAATTGAGGCAGGTTTTTAATTACTGCTTTATTGAATTATTTGGTATTATTTCTTGCAAGTGCGCAATGAAGCACCATGTGAGAATACTAATTTCTGCTTGGTTAATCGTGGGTGGTAGCACTTCCGCTGCATGCTTGTAGCCTGCTCCTGCCTTTTAGTTTTATATTAATCATGAGAGATATCACTTTTACATTTCTATAGCTAACTTAGATAAATTTTTGAATCAGAAATAACATTCTTAATGTGCTTCTGATATTATGATTGAAAGTCACAGGAGAGATTGCAGCTTTACAGGGTACCACTATGGGAATGCCTTGATTGAGAACTAAACCAACCCAAAATGTGAAGGCAGAAGTAAGAAAGGGGTTTATTTTCTATTGTTTGTAATACATAGGACTGTTTTGACTCAACTAATTATCAGAAGTCTCTGTTCTGCTGTGAGCATTTTCACCAAGAGCAATAACTCCTACAAGACAGATGTCCTGATATTTTGAAAGAGTGGTTTAAATATGTATGTGCATGGTTTTTTTGCATCTATTTGATGTTTAAATTAATTTTAGAGACAACCATGGATGTAAGATGCTCTTTCTCTTTTAACTGCCTCAGTCCATGCTGCTGTGAAATAGTATAGCGTATTTTTCAAGCCATTTAGGGGCCCTAAAAAGCTAACTTTTTAATTACTAAAGTGCCAAATAAAAAAGTGCCTTTGAAACTGTATGAAAAATGGTTACCATCACATAAGGTATTTAGCATGACTTGAACAACAGCTTCAAGCTTTTTGAAGTTGATTTTTTTTCCAGCTTTGACATAATTTCCCCTCCTCCATCACTTGCAACTGTTACTGATGCTTGAATGAATCAAAATACTGGGAATCTGTTTTCCTATCTTATGCTAAATCTGGAAGACCTCAAAGTCAGTTCCTTATTCAGATTATTTCCATTGAGCAGAATTGGCAATGGAGAATGTCACTGTGGGGAATATATATAGGTGGGGAATAGGGAATACACAGGCACGGAATACATAGAGGGAGCGTTTTAAGACAGGGTTTATTTATAATTGATGTTTGTGTGTTCTACATTTATACTCTATTTTAATAACTTAAGAAATAAGCTTAGTTTCAGTGTTTATCCTCCATCCACAGTGTCACTTTCTTTGTTACTTTGCAGAGAGAACCAGGCAAACAGGGAGAACGGTGTTGTGCCCTCTCAGTCACGTGCCATTGCTGTATGCACTGTATGAAACACTGTATGCTGTATGAAACTGTTGTTCCATGCAGTTAAAGCAGGATTAAAACTGGCTTTATAAAGAAACCAATGAAGGACAGTTTAAGTTCAGTAAGTTTTAATAACTTTTCAGAGAAAGACAACTTTTCAGAGAAAGACAACTTTTGATCTGGCATAGAAAAGCAGGGAGTTTCAAGATGTGATTGCATTGTTCTAGTAGTTACTCAACCCCTTTGTCCTTGAGTTTTGCAAAGTCTAGTTTTTCCTCTTTTAAATTAATTACTTTTCTTTCCAGAACTGTTTCATAGAAGTTATTTCTTTAAATGAAAGCTTTAACTAATGGTGAGCTCAAATCAGTTTTGTCTTTTCCGCCCTCAATGGTTAAATAAAAAAAAAACAAAATTAGGTGTTTTTATCATTTTATCATTTTATTATTTGCCTAATGAATGCTACACACAGAAGTATAGTGTGCTTTTGCAGAGTTCTTAAATATCGAAGTATGTCTTTACCCTCGCTTTACTGGGGTAAAACACTGGGGTTCTAGCTCTGGGGCACTGGTTCAGAGGTGGGTTTGGGATTTTTCTTTTTTCATTTCAAAACTGCTGCTCTGGTAGACACACACACACACAGAGTTATGTTTTGGTTTCGATTTTTTTTTTAAACATTGTTTCTTAACCACCACTTCCTGCTGTAGTTTCCAAGGTTGTAACTTTTTTTTTTTCTCCCCTACTTGAAGCAAGTTTTCTGTGAGAAGGCATTATGTGCAGGATTTTGCTGCAGCCACTTTTCAGAGAGTACTGCTTTTCCAGCTTTTTGTGGCAGATAGAGCAAAGTGATAAGATTGCTATGTAGGAAAGTTGGACAAATGCATCAATGCTGTACTTGGCACTGATATTTTTCCAAATACCCCATTTTCTTAGCTGTCATTTTCATATTCCACATAATCCCTGTATCACAGTTTCAGGGTCTTAATCAGATCCCAGCTTGGTGGTTAGCGCTTCTTTTTTGATACATTTTTTTCCAAAAATATTATGCAAATGTAGTTTCCTTCCCTCTATTTCCTTTACGTGAGAAATGCCCTTTAGGTTTCCCTTAACTTTGCCCAAATATACATTTTTTTTTTTTTTTCACCTGCGGTTTCCATGGCTCGATGTGCAGTGAGACAGGTTCTTGGTTCCCAGTGCTGGGTTGCTCTGACAGGCTGCATCGACTAATTGGTCTCTGCCATTTGCTTGATCTTTATCTCCTTTCTCTTGCTTTCCCAGTTAGAGCAGAGCCTCACTGAGAACAGCCCACAGGAAGGCGTTCTCCTTGAGCTTCTGACAACCACCTCATCTCTCGCCCGGTGCTATTATTAACAAAACAAAAGCAAAAGTCCTCATGTGGCCTTCTTGCAAGTAGTGAGGAGTCAAACTGAGAGTTAAAGATATTTTGCCTGCATTTCAGCTGAGAAAGAGCAGCTGAGTGATGTTTGTGAGGCACAGATTGATAGCCTTTTTAAGAATACCAAAGAGACCATTAAGTTTTTGATATTACGTTTAGGTTTCTTTTTAAAAAAAATGAGGGAATAGTATAATGTCACATTTAGTAGGGTAATAGTATTAAGAATTTACTCACAAGGTAGATGTAGTATAATTACAATACCCCGTTCTCACATACTGCATATAACTTCCAGCATCCTTCAGCTCTTCAGATTGAATAAGTCCATACAGAAATGGATAGCATTAGCAGTGTTCATTAAAATGAAGGAAATTAATGTTGTGATTTCATCTTATATTTACCTGCTTCACTAGAATTCTCATTCAGTTTGAAAAGTATAGAGAAGAACATTTCATGATGTTATTTTAAAAATATTTTTTCATGAATTGATGCCATTGTAGAGCAGAACAGTCAGCTTTTTAATGTGGAATTCAAGTTGGGAATTTTCAACTGATATAGAGGCACAGAAAATTTGATGCATTCGGATTTGAAGTTCTACTTTAGAAAAAGTGTACTCAGCAGAATACAGGCCTTTAAAATTACAGCATCTAGACTGTCTTGATTCTGTCCAATCAAAATGCCCTGTAATTATAATATGATTGTGTTTAAAAAGTTTTAGCATTCATGATTGTCAAGAAATAGCAATTTGACTGTTTTTCCGTGTATTTTCTTATTCCTTAAGACAGATGAATGGTCCAAAGTTAAATCTTTTGGGGCATCTTTCGTGATTCCCTGTTTAACCTACTCAGGGTTTTTTTTGTTTGCCTGGCTTTTTTTCTGAACTTCCTAAGTCAATGGTTCTGAAGTAACTACTAGTCTGTTTAAAACCTATGTATATGTTTTTATTTCTGATATAAATTCTTAGCCTTAGTTCCATTGCAAAGTTTTTTGGCCATAAGTAGGTTTAGAATTAGATTGGTCTGCCATATTCCTGATGATCTGAAGGTATGGACTATCATTAAAACTTATGTGAACTATAGCTTTCCATCTTATGTTAAATCAAACTTTAATTTACACCAGGGTAACATCTGTAACATCTAAACTACCCCGGAGTTAGGCAAGATGTAATGCTGCTGTTAGAACAGCACAGTTGTCCAAGTGCAGTACGTCCTAGACTTGAGCTGCTCCAAGGTATTCTGTTCTTTACTTGTTGGAAGATTTGCTTACTGAAATCAGTGCCAATGTCTCTGGATGTTTCCCTCGTATATCAGCTTCTTTGGCATCCACAGTAGGTAGTCAAACCAATGCAGCTGCACAAAGTGTCAAACGTCTCCAGCTACTGTGGCAGATGGCCACCAAAGTTGTTGGCCCTCAGGCTGAATACTCAGTTAGCTTTAATTTTTGACTCTTGGGTCCATTCCCCATTATCCTACAGACTCGTGAAAATCAGTATAATTGTTTCAATCAAACCATCAACAGAAAAGTTTCATTTATTTCTTTTAGATCTGATTTCAGGTAGCCTGTGGGTATATGTATACATATACATTAAAAAAATGCCAAGTTACGTAAAGTTCAGTAATATCTTAGTCTAATTGCAGCTTTTTTTTCCCCACAAAATTTAAATTTGCAGAAGATTTAGGTTAAAAAATATGGAAAGTTTAAACAATTGAATTTTAAGTATGATCACTCAAGATGAAAAATAACGGTGCAAAGTTCCTTAACCATTTAAAAACATCTTAATTACTACTTATACCCGTACAAAACTATATGTTTAATAAATCTGAAATACAATTATACGGTGTATTTTTCATACATTTCGGTAGACTAAATGGCTTATAACAACTTGTATTGGGGTATAGCACTAAAAATACCTTCAACATTTCACCAGTAATAAGCAAAGAAAAATTTTTGTCAAAGTTTACTAAATTGTGGTTTTATCTGACACCCCATTGATTAAGAAGAGCACTAAGATCTGAAATAATTTCTTGGGAAAGTGAAAGACATTATCTCTTCTGGCCTATTGTTGCACTTGTGTTTGCTCAATACCTTGGTCTCGGGGGGTATCAGGCTATAACACTGTGTATGAAAAGGATGATGCCACTGCCCCATTCCCTCTTTCTCCAGGACGACTCCAAAGTTTATGCGCTCCCCAATGCACTGAAAGTTGTGATGGGGACCTATGGGAACTGGAGACAAAGTGAGGAGCTCCAAGAGGATCAGTGGCCATATCGCTCACACATCTGTGCTCTGGGAGGAGATGAGGTCCTGTTGATGGATCCCACCAGGTGGGCATAAGGAGGCAGCAGATGAACTCTCTGAAGTTTGTCGGTTCTGCTCAGTGTTGGTGGCCGTCTCTTTCTGATGGTGTCTGTGGAGACAGGCCCTTACCTTGACTTACCTTTGAGCTAGGGGGAGCAGAGCAGGACAGAGCAAAGGGCAGACCTGGAACAAACGTCTTTTGAAATCTTTAAGTGAAGACGAGAAGATTAGGCAGGAGAAGGGAGTGTTGCCTGGCCCATTTTGGCTGCTGTCAAATGCCTTTCTCCATTTCTGACTAGTCAGTACAGGCATTTTTCTTAACAATCAAAATGTGTAAAATTCTGGTGTGTGTTATTGTATGCGCAGCAAAGACAGACAACTTTCAGGACCCTTTGACTTCAAATCTCTTAACTGAGTAGACAACACAAAATGAGAAGAGCTATCACACTTTGTAGGGGGAAGCAAACAGAACTAGGACAATTTACTCTTTGCTAGAATTGCCCATAGCTGTGGGTATATGTGACCACCTTTTCTTTGCTCTTATTCTGTAAGCAGCTTTAAGATAATGCTCATCACAAAAAAAAACAGAATGGAAATGGATACTAAATGAAGAAAGCCTTTCAAAGACTTTTCTCAAAACTCAATCATGTGTTTTTTTAAGTGCATATCATGTAAAGTACCTATCATAGTTGTTCTTGGAAATCAAAGTAAGATTTTGAGAAGGAATTAGAACATGGGTTATATTGGTCATGGGTTTTTATTCAATACCGTATGAACCCTTGTCTGCTGGTCAGTCAGGTTCATTCGCAAATACGAAGGGATGGGAATGAGATGATTCAGAAGAAAAGCTGTATGGTATAAAGCCTTCTATTACATAATAGAAATCAAAATCCAAACTCAGCTAGTAGTGAATCAGTAGTTAGCAGTGAACAGTTATTACTTGGTCAATAGCAAAATGAGAAATCAAGATGATACCTACTTGGTATTTTTGGAAAACTCTTTTCCATCTGAAGCAAAATGTGTTTGCTCGTGCTAATGGACATTGTAGTTGCCTAGAGAATGAAGCTGGATGCATTTGGTAAGTTGTCCTTCATTCAATGGTTGTGATTGGCACTTGTGGTAAGTCAGGCCAGATGTTAGATGGCAAGTCCTCTGTTTTGGCTCCATTTTCTCTTTTTTTCTTTTTTTCAGCCTTCCTGCGCTGTTTGTGCTGGTGTACACTTTTTATTAACTTCAGTGGATGTAGGATCGTGCCCTTACATCATAATTTTATTGAGTCTTATTGGAAAAAATGTTCATATAGATCCTGAAAATGTTTCATATTTCAGAGAAAACAGAATACATTAAGATTGTGTTTAGAGAATGATGAAGAAAACTTTAAAGTAGATCATAATTCCTACAGATGGAATTTGCATTAATAACTAGTGCTAGAAATGTTTTCATAGTTTAATTCTCACTTGACTGGGTAGAATAGTAAAGAAGGAAAACATTTCTTTGCCATTGCTATTACTCATTTGACTGTTCTATGATTACAGCAAAATTTCTTGCTGGTCATATGGAAATGACTGAAAAATGTCTGTGAAATTAAGAAAAAACTTCTGAAAATTTACCATATTCAGTAAAAGCTCATCTAAATTTAATATGTGCTGTGGGTTAAAATTTATGTTCCTTTGTCAGTAAGCTAACATGAAAGAATTTAATTGGGAAATACCTTTTACCCTTTTCCTCAGTGGGACTGTGCTTTCAAACCTATTCAAATTCATCATCAGTCTTGTACAAATTGTCTTAGAAAGCCCAAGGAAAAATCAATGGGAATATTTCCCTCAGGCTCCACCATACTGATTACAAAAATATCCATACTTAATACTGAGTTTATGCTTATATCTTCACAACTGATCATGAAACAGATTCGGTGTATAAATTCATATGGAGTCAATGATGTTGCAAGTGCTTCCAGTGTTGGTAAATTTGTAAAGACTTGCATTTACACCAAACCGTGCTTTGCACTTCTGACAAAAATATGTATGTAACTTCCAGGCCGTATCATGCGTGTTCATTTTCTCACCACATGTGAAAAGGCTCCGAGGAGATACTGCTGCCTTTCAGTACTTACAAAGGTCTTATAAGAAAGGTGAGGACAAGCTTTTTAGTAGGGCCTGTTGTGATAGGACAAGGGGTAATGGTTTTAAAGTGAAAGAGGGTAGGTTTAGACTAGATATAAGGAAGAGGTTTTTTATGGTGATGGTGGTGAAACGTGGGAACAGGTTGCCCAGAGGGGTGGTAGATGCCCCATCCCTGGAAACGTTCAAGGTCAGGTTGGACAGGGCTCTGAGCAACCTGATCTAGTTGAAGATGTCCCTGCTCATTGCATGGGAGGTTGGACTAGATGACCTTTAAAGGTCACTTCCAACCGAAACCATTCTATGTGCAAATCTGACACATCAAACTTGACAGTGTATATCAGAACATCTCCCATTTTGAACTAGCTCTACTAATACTCTGTCATCTGCTGTAATAACCCTTTAACTTACAAATGTTTGCACTCATGCAAAGCATAAATATAAATGTTGACAGTGTCATGCAACAGTGACTTCTTGTCATCCCCACCAGCTGCGTGATCCTATAATGTACAATAGCAGCTGGAACACAGTTGTGAGATAAAAATCATACAGTTGACTTTTGGGGACCCCTTTGTTAGTGTTGCCAAATTCCTATGGAGTATGACATGGTTTTGTGTTTTGTTTTATTTTTTTCAGAAATTTTGCAAATGATGTGGCTGTTTGCCTTCTACTAGGCCTGCAAAATTGTCAGTGATAATGTTTCAATAGAAGTTTATTTTCCGTTTAGCTTAAATTTTGCTGTGGTGGAAACTCAGGCTGAATTTTATCAGGCTGAAAGTCAAATTCTTTTACAAATGAGGACAAAATTATATTAATTTCCCTATTTTTGGAGAACCTCAGTGATGTTAACAATCCTCTACTTCCTACAGCGAATTTCTGATGGCTACAAAGTGCTTCAGTGTTAGCACCACTGCCGTCAGACAGGAGTGCAGTAGTAGCAGTGGAGACTTCTAATTTACACTGCTATTTTTAAAACCATGGCAGAATGGTGAAGGCAGTAGGTGATACAGATTTTCCACAATGTCCACCTTATTATAGACTTTTCTTGCCTGGCCTTATTTAAGTTTTACAGGCAAGGAGGTGTTAAATTTTGTCCCTTCTGTTCTCCTGTGTTTGAACATGGGTGTTTGACTGTTCAGAAGTTATGTAAAATTACTGGCATCTTTAGCATCTCTTCCTTTTGCCCAAGAATGCTATTTTGCACGATGAAAAAAACAGTTCCTCTTCCTCAGACAGCACTTGTACAGTAGGCTCATTTGCTCTGTCTTTGGAAATAAAGCATGATTGTTTCAGAATGAGCAAACAACTGGTTGCCTTCTTAGGCGTTTAGAGACACGTTTGCAGCTCTGACCTTGTGGGTACCTTAAAGTTTAAAATTCATGCTGTTAGAGCTTGCTGGGAGCGGCAGGCAGGTCCCTGAAAAGGGTGTCCCATCTATATCCAACCTAGAATTAGGGGGATTTCGTAGGAAGAATGGAGTTCAGAAAGTGGTAGCCTTGCAACAGAAGTCCAAAATGGGGTGCCCTGTGATTCTTCCTGCTGTGGCCAGCGTAACGTGTCTGCGGTCAGCAGTCATGATGCTCTCCTGGAGGGATGGATAACTGCAACTTGCTTGTTGTGGATGCTGGGTTTCTCGAGCCCGGCAACCTAAAAGCATTGTTTATTAAACCAACCGAACAAGAGAATTAAACAGATTATAGGCTTATCGTAGAGCAAGTGAAAGACAGAAAGCGCGTAATTGGAAGGAGGAGTGTTTTGACAGCTTCTGCAGATGTCAGTAGACAGAAAGGAGGATTCCATTCCTAAAGTGTAACTTTTTATTAATAAGGTTCAAATAATTCTAGCAGCTCTTTTGAGGGTATTGTATTTGTCATGAAAAGTATGACTGGATTTCTTTCTAGATATTGGCTATGACAATTTTACTTGGTTTTTTTTTTCATGATTCATAACACTTTCTGAACAATGCCATCGTGCAGATTATGTACAAATTTTTGAAGAAATGCTTTGATTTGTTTTCGTAATGCTGTTTTCTCCAGAAGGATCAGGAGTTCACTATTGCCTCAGAGACTTTGCACTATTTTATCACTCAGAAGTGTTTTTATATTCAGCATCATGTCTGAAGCAAAATATGTAAATGGAAGATTGTTTCAAAATACTTATTTTTCAGAAACATATATAAACATAAAAATAATACAGCGAAGAATTATTTTTTTTACATACTTTTGGCTTTTGGCTTTTAAAAACCAAAACTATTTCCTTAGGGATTCGCTTGTCTAAATCTATTTTCTCTTCAGCATATGAAATGACAGGCTATACAAAATGCCCAAATATTAATTTTTGTGGCATGTCTGTATATTCATCTGTCAACCTTCAGTGAATTTTCTGGTTTTCTATTAGCTTGTCCCAAACTGCTGGCAAGCTAAATTTCTCTAACAGGCATCAATTCACTGCATTAAATGCCTGTTCTGCCCTGCAAGACGTATTGATTATTTTTTTTCTCAGCAAAGTGACAAATACCATTTTCATGACAATAATAGAGATTGATTACGATTTTATGGAACAGAGAAGGAGCCGATATTGCTGAGAGAACCTTGGGGCTTATAAAAAATTGAAAAAAATCGTTTGAATTAATAAAGAGTTTAATGAATTCATCTGTTGCTGATGAAGCTGAAGCATTTTTGATATAATGAAAACTACAGTAAATGCATGATCATTGCTGAAGTGAGGCAAGTTTAAATGTATTTATAACATCTGGTGTCTGAAATTACTTGGTGAAATGCTAGTAATCCATTTTGAAGAGCTCAGACTCTGAACTCTTTAAGACTTTAAGATAATTTTTTTCTGTGGATTTAGGTATGCATGATCACATACGAGTGAATGTTAGCTTGATCAGTGGAAGCTGAACCTGAAAGACCAAGGAAATAATGTCAGGTTTTGTGTAGGGGCATTTATTTTAAAGCTAAAAAGAAATACATTTCTTTGGGTTTGGGTTTTTTTGTTTTGTTTTGTTAATTTTCGTTTGCATCTCATGATGTTGTCTCCTTTGCTGGAGATAACAAACTGTAGGTCAAACTCCTTTACCTTTGTTCTCACATCTTATCCACTCTTTAAATGAAGCTGGGTGGATAGACAGTGAGCTTTCAAGGTGAGAATGAATATTTGAATTTGACACAGAGTTAGATTATTCATGACATTGTATCAAAGCAAGTTATGACAACAGAATTCATGCTGAGTACAATAGCACTTAGAATTTGTATGTGATTTTATATATTGTCTTATCTTTAAACAAAACAAAACCTATTTATGGACCGTTTCATGTTTTGTGTGTGTGATAGACTCTAAAACTCAGCTCTGTCATTCAATAACCTTGTATCCATTTTAATACTTTTTTTATTTTGGAAAATATATTTTCCTGATTGATGTATAGTTGAAAAACTAAGGTTAGAGTACAGTGGATGTTAAGACTTTCAGACAATCTGGAAGGTAGGACAGCAAAGAAAAAAGATTACACGCATAGCTATAGTCCCTGAAATGGCACTGTATTTTGCATTTAGTTTGTTCTCTGATCTTCTCCATCAAGAAATACGAAGAATAATATTTTTAGTGTACAGCAAACTGAGTTTACAGAGACAAGCCAGAGTAGTATGCAAAACTACTCTGTATGTCTCTTGCATGTGTGGCGTGTCAGTATGACTTGGAAAATTTTAGTCCTGCCTCCATAAAAAAAGTTGTAAATAATCACAGTTCTTAATAAGTGTCAAGCCAAAACCAAGTGTAGTTTGAGGCCAAACACAAAGAAGTCTTTCAGAATTAGGTGTGAGGGCATGTTTTTTGATTTTGTTTAGCATACTTACAAATATGTTCAGATGCTTTTTTTCTTAAAATCCTAGGTGAACTATAAAGCTTGAACTTAAAGCTTGTTGTGTTTGTTACTTGAAAGAATAAGATAATGTATTGTTTCCCTTCTGCTTACTTTGTATGTTGAAAAATATGTAGAACAACAGAACTGATGATGTAGTATTCAAATAAAAAGTGAAACAAATAAACAAGTACACACATCCCACTGTAGAACTTGCATAGAGCTTAATAGGTAAAATAACAATAGATCCAATTTCTGCATTTGACTGATCATGAGCTTCTGAACTGTCCATATACTGCTCTAAAATTTTCTACTGTGTACTTTCAGTGCAAAAGTTATTTCAAGAGTGTATCTAAAACTGCCTAGTAGTATTTAAAGGAAGAGAAAGTAAAATAATGCCTTCATTATAAAAAGGAATGGCGATGACCTTTTAAATGACAGCTGTAGTACCAAAACAGCTGGGGAAACAGGTTGAAATTTTTCAAGGTGGCAGCTCTCTCTCAAGAGAAATGCCTTTGAAACATCTCTATGGAAATGCTTGTGATTTGGTCTGAAGGTATTATGATTTTCCCGTAGGTGGTAAAATTTTAGTAATAGTATATCCACCAGGTCACTTGGAAGAGAGGTTGGCTCGATCTCCGCTTACATATCTTACGTGACTTTTGCAGGATGTACACCTGGGATTTTCAAGAGTCCTGGTGTCGTTCACTGTTGGCTGTAAATTGTAAAATGTTGGGCTCCCTCTTGACTGATTTAGAGTGCGCTAACAAGCATGTTTATGCCCCAGGAGGTCAGGCAATTGGCATTGCT
The DNA here is from genome assembly GCA_013400135.1 of Rhinoptilus africanus. NCBI lineage: Eukaryota > Metazoa > Chordata > Aves > Charadriiformes > Glareolidae > Rhinoptilus > Rhinoptilus africanus. The sequence continues at coordinate 28,728 of VXBO01010803.1, read as the reverse complement.
AAAGATTTAGGAGCCATCTTGGTTTTCTGTAAGTTTTCTTCTTCTTGAAAAGAGATCTCTGTCCAAGTGTGATTGAGAGGCTGCAGTGAGACTTGGGTGGAGCTGAAGAGGATCCTGTGAGTCCTGAGAGCAGCCACAGTGCCGCGCAAGCGTGCGTTGCTCTGCCACTAGTGGCTCTTCGGTCCATGAGGAGGTGGAACTGCACTTGGCAGGGCATTGCCGCCGTTCAGCCCTTTAGGACCCAAATTAGTTTTATACAGAAGCAGTGGAGATGTCTTGGTGCAGCGCTCCCCAGTGGAGCTGCAGGGGCAGAGAAGGACTGGGGATACCCCGTGTCCTGCTGCGTACCTCGACCTTGCTCCTTAACCCATGGTGAATGCAGGCTCCATGGTGAACACGAGCATGGTGAACTCCCTGCGGTACTAAACAGGTGGCCTTCCACAGTGGGCTTTAGCTTCTGATTTAAACTACGTCCGTGATGGTGCTGCCTGGGAATATCTAATGTCTCCAATGATGTATTTCATTAATGTTTTCTGGTACAAAATGCTAAGTTTTGAGGAGTTCCATCAGCAATCAGTGTGTTCATAACAGTATTGTGCTCCCACGCCATTTTGTGAAGCAGTAAATTTCAGTGGCCATAAAATGGAGTCAGAAAATAAAAGTTAAAATGTACTCCGTGACTTTTTGCTGAAACAGAAAATTAGCCTGGTGTGTTTATAGCAAAGTAATTCTATTTGACTGCTTAGGGCTAGGCAAATGTTTTGAAAAGTTATTTTAAATATTATCCAGGGCTTGAACATATGTAATCAGGAAGTAATATATTACCAATGAACCACACATAAAATTCCTCATAGGAATACTTGCTGAATTTTGTTTTACTGTTCTCATTTTGGCTTGGTGTGCTGAAAGAAACACTGCAAATTCTGTTTAAAGCTGTGCTATACAAATTCATGTTTGCAACTAATTTTTGAAATTTAATGAGAGATTTGAAAACGTTTGTTTCTTATTTTAATTTCCACTCTGAAATCTAAATTGAATTTAAATCATTAACACTGAGTATAATGCTTATGCATGATCAATGATTTGAATTATCATAGCACTTGCTAATTTTTTAATATCCTGTTTTCATAGTTTTTAGCCAGATTAGGGGCTGTGGGATGAAGCCCTACTTCCGTGCAGTAGGTGAAGGACTCTTAAATCAGTCTCTGGAGTTATTTAACAGTTACCAATTACTCCTGCATTGTAAACAATCAAAGTGCTTGTATCTGCAGGCAGTAGATAACCTGAAAATCAAATATATCAGCTCTGCTCAGATCCTTGAAGAGATTGTCCTGTCAACTAAAACAAGAATAAAAGATGTGATTGTAAATAACATTTGTGGGACAAGCGGGTTAGTAGCATTCATTTAAAAAATAAATAAAGAGCCACCTGTAGCAGGCAGTTGACATTAATTGAACATCTAGCAGAAAGCAAAGCCTTAAGAAACTTGCAAGCATGTATAGGTTCAATTGGCTTTGTTCCTTGATCATTTTAAGTTATGGTTTGCCATCTTCTCGTGCGAGGGTTTCCTTTATTCATTCCTTGCAACATGCTGTAGCACATAACACTGATCTTCTCGGAGGTTTTAGAAACCTTTGCAGTTTGACTTCTTTGAGTAATGGAGTGATGGCTAGCGCTACATTTTTTTCCTTGTGTAGAGGCTATGTTTATGGCTAAATGCACATCACAGGGATTTTACTTTAATACGAGAATGAATTGAATTAATTATTTCAATTGAATAGTGTTTCTTACCTTAACAGCATTTTTTATGGTTTTGTTTCTCATCACCAATGCTAATAAGAGAAAAGAAGCTAATAATTGCTTATGTTTTTTGATGGTTGAAATATCTCCATCTATATCTAATGAGTAGACAAGAAAAGTGAAGGTTTATAGATAGCGTTACTTAAAATGCCATCACTACTACGAATAATACCAGTTTTAGTGACCCTCAGACTTACTTAATCCTGCAGCACTGAAGTTATTAGAGCTCTGGCCATTCAACAAAAGTGCTGGAGTACAAAGAGAGATTCCAAACCACTAATATTGTGACAGATATTTTCACTGAGAATTCTAGGCTGACCCTGCTATATATGGATGGTTGTGTTCATACTTTAAGCACATGCTAAGCTTTTTTCTTTTATTTCAATGGAACAAGAGGATGGTGATAACAATTTCTTTATAGTAATTTTTGATAGAAATATTTGGTAAATGTAGTAAACGGAGGGGAAAGAGCAAATCTGTTAGCTGCCATTTGCTTGTATCGACTCTTTTCTTTTTTCTCTTAAAGATAGCTATTTAGTCCATTAGTGGATTTCTTTCCCCTTCCAGGCTGGCTTCCTGTAGGTTTCACTGTGGAGTAGCAGGTGTACAATTCCAAAGTGTCTGTACAAGTGGCTCAGCAGGGCTTCCTGTGCCGTACATTCACTGGAGACAGCTCATCTGTTTAATCCTTATGTTTTAGTCAACCTTTCTTATTATGCGGACAGGGCTCCCATGCTCAGCTGGATTTTGACTCTCAGAATGAATTGATGGAGCTCTTTGATCTTTGCTGTGTATTGCATCTGTTTCATCTTTCATCTTAATGCATGATCTTCCTAACTCCTAGCTAGCGCTTTATTTTATTTATTTTAATTTTTTTCGCTTGAGTCCATCCATTTTACTTTGTTCTTTTTGGCATGCCTTTTTATGTGCAAGGAACGTGATTGCACAACTTTAACATAATGATAATTAAGTTGGTACGGGTATTTAAAAACACAGGCAAAGACACAGAGAGCAGTTTTTGTTTAGGGTTGGCACTTTGCATTTTAGAGCCTTGATCGGAATCCTTAAATGGGATTCATACTATTATTTATAAACTTGCAGATTACCACACTGGGTATTTGTGATAAATAGGGGAAATACCAAAGAATTATAGGACGTAACAGTATATATGTTTGGAGTAGCCTGCTACAGGGTATCGACACCTGAACTAGAGCAGCGTTGAGCAGTGCTTTGCAGGACTAGTATAACGCAGTATTTTCTTGAGGTTTAGTATCTCAGCAGCCTAACACATGAGCATATATTTAAGTTCATCCCCTCTAAATTCCTGTTCAAAATTAAGCGTCTCTTTAGGTACTATTGAGCAGTGATACTCCTCCTTAACTGTGGGTTCATCCTGCTCCAGGCAGTTTTAAATTGAAGTTCCATGTTCTAGCTCAGTTAAATGGCAAGCTACAGTTAAATTTTGGGTTTTCGGGTTTTTTTCACCCTTAAATTTAAATATGACAACCAGCAATGGATTACTGTTTTTCAAATGAAACCAGCACAGGATCAATTTTGATTATACTTTTTAGTTGAAACTAGCACTATCAACAGAGCATTTTATAATGGTATATTTGATTCCTGCATTTATACCGTAGAGTTTAAATTCCCTTCTCAAAAAATTTAAATCACTGTTAGGTTTTAAGTGAGAGTAGCAATTTAGGTTTTCTAGTGATCATTAATGCTAGAGTGGCAAGAACATTTTCAAGTGAGCAAAGAGCTTTTGGTCTGCAACAGCTAAAATCTTAAAGAGTCTTTGCTCATAAGAGTTTTGATATATTTCACTGCAGTCCAGTATCTTATATACATGGCATACTCAGAGCTATTTCGTATTTTGCTCCATATACTGTTCATATTTTTTTCTTAAAAACCCTTTGGAAACAGGCAACATCTGGGCATTGAAGTTTTTTTGTGGTGTGGTTTTTTTGTTGGTTTTTTTTTTCTCAGGAGAGGGCTCCGTATGCAGAACTTCTGCCTCCCTGTTTGGTGTGGTGAAGCCTGGGCCAGCTGGTTGTTATGTGATGGGGAGCCCTCCATTTACACCTTGGAGAGGGATCCTGCAGTGGTGCTTCTTTGGTTAACTGCATATGGCCCATTCAGTCTTGTTAGATGGGAGTCTTCTAACATTTTTGTGCAAATACCATCTTTATAAAGTGAAAAACAGCACAAACCACTCATTTATTGCGATGAGCAACATTTCTGCTTTTGAACTTGTTAGGTTTTATTTAAAAGGAACACCGCACCATGCAGAATAGACTTGAACATCTGGAAGGTTTGATTATCTGTGTCCTTTTGGCAGCTTTGAAAACTTCAGTGACATGTAGCACAGTCATGTATTTCTTATTGCAAGACTTTGCAACATTCACATTTTTTAAATTGGCCTCACAAAATGACTTACGAAAGGCTTAATTTCACTGTGGCATAGGTAGGTACCACTATTCCTAACAATATTTGCTGTCATGAAAGTGTAAAAGGACCTCAGTCTGATTTGATGCAATTAAGTGTGCTGCAAAAAAGGGTAATTTGATAATATTTGCATGGTATAATAAATAG
>VXBO01010803.1:2797-23952 GCA_013400135.1 Rhinoptilus africanus | reverse complement strand
TTTTTTAATTTGCCTTTGGAGATGTTGCTTTTTAACTGCTCTGAAATTAATCAGGTGTAAAGTATTATCTGTCAGGAAATTAACTAATTGTAGTGAAAGAAGCTCATTAAGTCAATTTAGAAAATTATTAAAATCCTGAATGCCTGTGTTGGGCAGTTTCACAATTTGAGACCTGCCTTTGGAGAATCTAGGGTCAAAATGTAACTACATTAACTCTTTTACTTTTTATTTAAAAATGAATTATAAACAGAAGATTTTAGTATATTTTTTAAAAAGTATTTTTTTAAAAAATTTCCTATTAGTTGGGTGTTTTAGTTTATGTCACTTTGACTGGATCACAGCAGATACAACCTTTCTAATGGGTCATGTACAAGAGTTTGTTTCTGCCACATTATCAGTGTTTTACATGCTTCAATTTTATGCAGACAAAATGGATCCTTTTAGGAGGCTACTTCAGCTGTGAGTGCATTTTTTATTTTGGGGAAAAAATATAAAATGGCACATCAAAAATAAGTACCATATAATCTAAAGAGACTGTGTTGCTGTAACATGGCAGTATGTTTTTCCCAACGTATTTTGTATTCTTGTCTCCAGAAAAAGTAATTTTAATTCAGTTATTATTCATTCTGTGAGTGTGTGTGTCTATCTGTTTGCCATCGCAGAACTGGGCCGTAAGTAAGTTTACTTTTGCACAGGAGAAGCCTTCAAGCTATAAGAAAAGGCTTTTTAACCAAGAAATTGGGAATGAATTTCTTCACATGAGTTTTTTTTGTAAAATGGTGCAAACCCTGCCTTTAGAGAAGAGCTGTCACCAGATCCTGGAGCCATAGTGCTCAGATGTCTCACTTGATTTAGTGAGGGCCTCTCTGAGATGGTGCTTTATATAGGAAAAATGTCTTTCCATTAAGACAATGCAAGTTTTTTATTGTTGTGTCTTTACAGAGTGGTACAAATAAAATGCTTTATTCCAGAATAGTAGTCTGAATGTGAATGAATGCCTTGCATTTTCTTTTTTGAATTAATATATAATTTTTGGGGGGTAGACTTCAGCTCAGTCTTAGTTTCATATTCACATGAGACTTCCTGATTTACAGTTATGTTGTCAGTTATTTAACTGTGCGCTCTTGGTACTGCTTTTTGTCATTCTGCAGCACAGGACAGCTATGTTGAAATCTTGTCTACTGTGTTGCATTAAGACATCCTGATATTTCATATACTAAATAGACTTCCATGCCATGGGTGGGCAGAAGTTGGGAGCATATACCAGCAAAAAATGGCTCCGTGCTTGCCCTTAGATTTTTTTCCTGGACGCCCGCTACTGGACAAAGGCAGGATGGTGATATCTGAGCCGGTGTAGATATTCTTACCGATCAGTTTAAAAAGAAGTATGTCTGGCTACCGGCGTAGGTAACAGAATAACAGAACATTGGTGCAAGAAAAAGGGAGTGGCAAGGAAAAAAAAATTCAGTTTTTAGGCTCGCCTGCAGCTGGTCACAGCAGAATAGAACAAAGTCCTTTAGTTGATGTGTACTGACAATATTGTAGCAGGATAAAACTGGCACTATTTATGATGATGCAGGTAGAGAAATGGTCTTTTTCCCCTTTTTCTTTCTTGTTCAGTTCCTAGCACGTAAGCAAGATTGCTTTCCTTGCAGTGCATTTGTATTTCACCTCTGTTTCATTCTGCGCTAAGGACTGACGCAACATGTGGCCTCTTCACATCTGCCTCATGGCGCTTCCCCTCGAGAAGCTACGTGTGACCTTTGCAAGCGTTCTGTGCTGTGAAACTTTATGGCTTCATTCTTTTCAGTGGAATATGCATGCAGTTTATGATGCAGGCTAACTCTTGATTTGCACTGCTAAAAATAAAATAAATCATAAAAAAAAAAATAAAAATCTGTGACTATTTTTGATGCATATGATGTGCCAAAATGAGAAACTATACCATAAGCTCTCTGTCTGTAGCTACATATGCTCTTTCTTGGAGTGATGCGGGGAATCAGTGACTGAGAGGGTCAGTGTGTCACTGAGCCTTCGAAGCTTTCAATGTCAGGAAGAGGTTCACTGCAGAGGGACGTTGCTTCTCGGACCCAGGCTCTGCCACCTGTGTTCCCCTAAACTGCCCACCAGCCTCTGTGCACCATCCTGCTTTGGCTTCGTGCCCTTGTGTTGCTCCGTTCCTTCTCCTAGTTTGTGTGTTGTAGCACAGTCAAACTTGTAGGCTCCTTATTAATTGGCAGACGCTGAACATTAAAAGTTAATTTAAAAGCCCACTGGATTACAATGTGAAGAGTATTCCTTTCATTACGTTGCCCATTATTTTAAATGTATAATTTACATATATTATCGTTTAATTTCACTTAATTTTTGTAATGAAGTACTGATGGAAGATTTACAGGATTTACAAGAGTACAAATGGAAGGTTTATTAGAGAGGTGTTTGGAAGGTTAAGCTTACGAATAGGTGTGCATAACTAAAACTAAATGTATTTAAGTCAGTCTGGGGTTGTGAAACACTATTGTGACTATTGTTCAACATGGTTTGGAATATTAGTTTATTTTTTTGCTTTAGGTCATGGATCCTACTCTTTTCTATACTTCCTTCTAGGTTCGTTTTGTTGGGGGTTTTTTGGTGGAAATTTACTGTGTTCTGAGAATGCAGCAAATATTGTGGAAATCCTGGAGTAATCTTATCTTTACCAGAATAAACCTCTCCTTTGAGCCTGGACCACCATTATTAGGGTCATGGCTTGCGGTTTTTTTAAATTGGACATGCTTTAGGTTAACCATGGCCTAGCCTTTGCTGTACCTCTGTCCCTGCTAAGGAAATTTTTCTTTTACCTGTCCCTGAGTTTACTTTTCATTTACCACCTACTTTTCTTTTCTCCTCCTACACCAGGTTATATTGTCTATTTGCTTCCTCGGGAGGTCTTTGTGTACTTTCATTGTATTCCCTTTCATATGTTTCCTCTTCTCTGAACCTCTTGTTGTATAGGTGATTTGTTAATTCTCATCTTCTTGTCTCAATGGAGGGGGGAAAAAAGGCAAAAATTGGCTGCTTTTTCAAAAGGTTTGAGGAAGGCATGGGCCAAACTACCCAGAGGAACTGCCCTACCCTTCTGAAAAAATTACACGTGTAATTCGGATCATCTCATAACTTCTGCTATTTATGTTGCTTTTGCCTCAGCCAGTTCATAGATTAATAGAATAATTCAGGTTGTAAGAGATCTCAGGAGGTAACTAGTCCAACCTCCTGCTCCAAGCAGATTTAAAACTGTATTCAGATGAGTTTTGTAGTCTCCGTGACAGCTAATAGGGAGAGCAGTACATCCAGTGGAGGAGTCATTCCACCAATACCTAAGTATGGATATAATAATTCATGCTCAGCAGATCCCTGTCATGCTGTCCTTCCTCCTAGTGGTGACAGAGGAGAGCCTAGTTGCCTTGTTTATAATATTGGAGGGTCGGTGAGATTAATTCCGTGTTTTTCCACAGTGAACTCTGAAGTAATGAAAAAGTGTGAGTGAGAGAAAAACCTGTTGTATTTATTGAAATTGGACAAACATAAGTGCTTCTGGGATACCAAGTTCGATTCTTCTTTCATGCTACTCTTAAATAACTGTCAGTCTGGACCTGTCAGAGACCGTCCTGTTTGTTTTGCAGTTCTGCCGGCTCAGATCTGTTCTGACAGCTTAGAAACCTGGTCAGGTTTATGCTGGTGACTGACTGGAGGTACTGCTATGGATAGCCTTACGTATCGATGTCTTTAGTTCACCTTACAGAAAAATGAATCAGTTGTTACGGCAGCCTCTCCTGTTTTTGTGTCCCTCCCAAGTCCCTCGTTCATTTGCTAAGCTCAGCTATTTCCTTTTGCCTTAAAGCTCTGTGCTAGGATCAAGACAACTTCTTCATATCTAAAGGCTGTCTGAAGAAATCAAGATCTGATCCGAGTACAGCAATAGAAATGAGAAGGAATAATGCACAAAAGGCTTCCTTAATTTCTGAGTAAATTCCTCTTGGCGGTAGATATTTTAATAAAGTGAATTGGTCAATTTAGTTGGGCTAGGACTGAGCTTGCTTTCAGCGTGTCTGTCATTGTGTTGGTGACAATGTGTTGTGGAGGTACTTGAGCGAGATCTCAGCTTCTGAACAGTTTTGGGTATAGTTTGTAGCGCAGAACTGGCGGAGCCTTCATGTGCTTGAGAAGCTTGAGTGCTTGAGTGAGTACTTCATCAGTCATCCAAAATGACTGGAATGATGACATTACATTAGAGGGTGTAACTTATTTTCCTGCCCTTATCCGTTCTGACAAATATCAGAAAGCAATTAATTGTGTTTTGACCAATAACGAACACCATAACGATTCCTGTATTTGGCCCCGTAAACTTTCCAAATGAGACAGTTACATAAAAGAAAAATTTGACTTCTGTAAGGCAAAGCAGGTTCTGGCAATGCTGATTTCAAAGGAGTAATTTCAAGGGAGTGAGGTCAAGGTATAATTGTTACTCCCACGAGCTGCTGTTTTCTAGCTGTCGCTATTTTCTGTTTGGAATCTACGATAGTGTGAAAATTTAATCTGAATTGTATGTGAAAACTTTGAAAAAAAATTTACTGTTTTCAATGCTTTTACTAAAAACAGGGCTAATTTATGCTGCTAAGTCCAGAGCGTATTCTGGTTTGAGACTGAGACAGCGTAGCTTTGTGGTACCTTTAATATTAAACTAGCCTTAAATTAAGGTGAAGTAAAGATAGGATCACATTGTCAGAAAATATATGGTTTTGGAAAAGCAGTCTTTGGTGCAAGTGCCAGGGTGGCCAGTGTACCATGAATCCAAAAGTGGTCAAAAATTTCTGCATGTCCTTAGAAATTTGTATTAATTGATTTATGTACTCTGGTCTAATTAATTAAATGGAACTGTCCACAGGCGTTTCAAAATTACCAAGTTGGGGGTTCTTTTTGTACCAAAATACATTATTGAGATGGCATTTATGCTACTGTAACCTTTGTTTCTACTTTATATGAATCGCCTCCCAGTACTTTGCAGTGTACTTGCTTTGTAAAAAAAAGGTTTTACAGCAGAAGTGAAAGATTGTTTAATACTGCCGTAAATGAAGAGCTCAAAGATAATATTGTTTTCTAGAGCGATGCTGAGATTAACCATCAGCTCAAATTTTTTTAGGATGCTTTTATATTTTGGGCGAATAACGTATTTGCATTTTTAACCTTCTCAAAGCGTAGGCTTCACTAGTTGGGATTTATAGACGATCAGACTAGTTGAGAGGAAGATATATACAGAGAAGCCTTTAATGGTAGCTAACTGCTTCTGTGGGCCCAATTAAGACTATCTGACTGTGAAACACAGTCCCCTGAGTAATGGTGCAGTTGACTTGCCTGGGTATTTTGAGGTGGGGGGAAGGAGGCCTGGAATAAGGGAATATCCAGTGCAGCTGTGAAGAAAAAAAAAATAAAATACTTTAGGAGTTCTCTTAGAGAAACAAAAAAACCCAAAAGACAAAAAAACCCAGCAACCCTCAAACTTTTGGTATGCACTATTAATAAAGGTTGAGGTCAGCTTTACGTATGCACCACATTCTAGATGTGACGCTGTAGTAGCTGTGCCTGAGATCTGGACGTGTTGTTGGTCCAAAATCAATCTTGTCGCTCCTCAGAAGGCAATGAGAGATAATAAGTACTATTCACCTGATTGCCTTCCTGTTCTGAGACAGCTGGTGACGCTTGTCTTCCTGATAACCAGGAGTTTCAGATCTAAGGCAGGGATAAAGAAAAGCTGGGAGCTTGCTGAATCTAAATTTGACAGTCGATGGCTGTGTAGAGGGTCAGGAGGGATAGAATCTGTGACACGTATAAGAAAGGAACAAAATTTATCTGCTCTGGTTGCAATGATTAGATGTCTCTTTGTCTGGCTTTCTTACAGTGGATGATTGATTGTACCCGCCAGCTGGCTAATATCATAATTAACAAAGTTGCTACCATGTCTGAGAAGTTTAATCGAAAAAATTGCCGGCAGTATGATGCCATTGTCACAGAGATCACAAGCGCTGCAGTGTCGACTTTTGTACTGGTGGAGCCGCAGGACTATGAAGATGTGCTGAGAAGTCGTTCGCTGGGATAACTAAAGGTATGTTTCTTTCCCTGTACATTTCTCCCTGTTTGTTCTTTTGAAAAATGAAGTAGATGGTCCTTTGATGATATCTTTCATTTCAGGGTGCCACGTGAAGCTATTCTGTTGCATTTTAAACCAGTTGCAATAGCAATCTAGAATATGTTTTATCAGTGCATCAAAAGGTGAATAATCAAAACTGTAGTTCAGTGCTACTCACCCGTTCTAAGTGGTCTTCGCTGTCTTGCCAGGTGCTTTTTGCAAAAAAATACAGATGCGGTTGTTATCATAGCTAATTTTCTCAGTTGGAGAAACTACAGATGCTGTTGATAGCGCATATTCTAGGAACTTGTAGATCAGTTCGGGTTTATGTTTTGTAATATCTCTTTTCATCCATTACGTCAAGTTAGAATATAATTTAAAAAGCAAAAAAAATCGGGGAAACCCCCATATACTTGCGCTTGTAATTCAGCATTAAAATATCTTGCTAAAATATTTGCTTTCTTGTATGCATATTTGTGTGTGTGTGTGTGAAATGAGAGCAGCATCGGTGCTGTTAGCTGGAGAGCCACCTTGCAGCACCTTTATAAAATACTGCCTGAGAATCTTACTCATTCCTTTTGTATGTTTACCTAGTTTTCAAAGTTAAAAATGATTCCGCTGAGCTCTTCTTCTCTGCAATTGTATTTTTACGCGTGTGCGTGTGTGTGTGTGTGCGCGCGCTGCGTGGTAGTGCAGTTATGCTCTGGAGTATGTGTTGAAAATGCCAGCCTGACATATTGCTAATGAGTGTGCATATTGACAGTGACGGGGGCGTGTGTCTGTCTGTGTGCCACATATTAAAACAAAAAGAGGAGAGAGACGGAGACAGAGAGAGACAGAGAGACAGAGAAGGAAATATTGGGATGGGAAAGAACAGTTTATTTACATTACGGTATGTCAAAATGTTATTATGGCTAAAAAATCCATTTTAAATAGAAATGAGATGGCATATGACGGTTCCTTCTCTTTCTCGCAGTAGCTAATATGTCCATGGTAGGAGAATAAGGGGGACTCATTTATTTTGGTGGTACTAGTAATTTTTTGCCCAAGTAATTTTGACTTTTTGGTACTAGTTTCTAAAATTTGGGAAATGAATTGTTTGCATTGTGTTTCATTTCTGTAATGAGCTCTCCCTGAGTTTTCTGTTGCTCCTCTCTGTATCTTTACAGGTAAAATAGTTCTGAGCATTCAGATGAAATTGTTACAGTAGACTTTTGAAGGATTGTATTGCTGTATAGCTAAAGTAGCTGATGTTTATTTAAGAACAACATATTTTAGGGATGCGCTCTTTTCTATTTTACAATTTTCTGTTTAGAGTTAAATAATTTTCCAGTTTTGAGCTGATATTATTGCAATGGTAATTTAAAAGTAATCCTGATTTGAATTTTTCAGTGATACTTTGCAGTTCTCAGTCAATTTAATTACAGATAAATTATTTTTAATTAGTAGTCCAAATTGGAACTACCAACTAAAATATATATTTTTTTCTTTATTTCTTTACTTGATAATGGGCTATGCCTCATGAGAGACTTCTGATTTGTGGGAAAATACTTTTTTCTGGGCCAGAAAAATGTTCCTATAATCATGATTATACCTACAGTCACTAACAGATTCTAGATTTTAACTTACCCTTGTAAATTACTGCTTTTCAGGAACTGCTAAGCAAAATTAAAAATCTATATTTTGTTTTGAATAGAAAATGCTGTGAACAGTGGCAAAATAGATTAGTATTGTGATTGCAGACAATAGGGAAGATTAAGTTACTAAAACAGTATATTGTTGTTCTAAACTAAACCCTGTAATATTTTGTGTAATTGAGACTTTGTGCATTGTTAGAACTCGGTTGGAGTATCAAACGGTTGTGAGGATTAGAGCAGACAACTAAAGCAATGTCACAGTAGATGTGGCTGGTTTTTAACAGGATTATCTTCTGAGATGTGTAGAAATGAGCTCTTGTAATAGTTTCGGAGGAATTAATAATTTTACTAAAATGTTAATGGCAAATGTGCTAATGTAAAGAGTTAGAAGATTAGTGATGCATTCTTTTGCATGGAAATAAGAATATAATAAATGTCCTGCAGGTGACTGAAGCTACTGCAATTTTATTGGAGATTAAAGTTTGATTGACCTTTGCTGAGGTGATTAACCCTTCTGAAATTAAAAGCCAGTGGTAAATTATTCTGTCCAATTTAAATGCAAACACAGAACAGTATGCTGTGTCATTCAAGTGTAAGAGAAAAACATGTTTTAATTTTCCTTTTGCACTCAGTGAGATGTGATTGCAGACGGCGCGCGATTGGGCTGCGGTAGAACTGGCCAGTGGCAACCTGCCTTTGCTCTGCTCGTCACCGCCGGAGCAGCCCCGCCACGGGGACGCTGAACTTGAGAGCAGCCACCTGCAACAAACCCTCTGATGCAGGAATGTTGGCAAGGATGCGTGGAAGCATGTCAGCGAGGTAAGCAGTGGGAATCACTGTAGATATGTTTTACCGGGTAGTGTAGACCTTGAGCCGGCAGCGCAGCAGAGGTGAGGATCCTGTCGAGCCTCGCAAGGCAGCTCGCTGGAGCTGGGCTGCTTACCTGTGGGAGTCATCGCAGAATTAGAAGTAAAGCTGCATGTGTGTTGTTCTTTGTCTTGGGTGGGGTTTTTTTGTTTTTTTTTTTTTTGTTTTCCTTCTGCCTAACCCTTAAAAGTCAGGTTTACACGCTTGAAGAACTGCACTTTTTGACTGTTAGATAAATTCCTCAAGAGCGGGCTGAGTGCAGGTGTGCGAGTCATTGCGCTGCTCGAACACTGTGATTCCAGTCCTTCCTATTAAATGCGCACAAGTGGTTTCTTAGGCTGGAGCCAGTGCGTCATGCTGGATGGGTAGGATCAGGACACGATCTTAGCAGTTGACTAAAACCCATGGGATTACTTGCATATGTTAAGTCATGCAGGTGGTCATCACAGTCGCTGTGCCTAGGCTACTGAACAGCCTTTGGAAAACTAGAAAGTTTATTTCCAATAGATTTTTATAATTCTTTTTCACATTACAGTTGGTATCTGTGTGTGCAAACTTTATTAATTAATATTAAATTGGAAAGACCTCAGCGATTTGCTTGCTGCGTTCTTTATGAATCTTTCATTAAAAGTTGAACGCTTAGAAATTCCTCCCAGAGTATCTGCCTTGCTCTTTATTTTTTTTAACAGATGAATGTCAGAGAAGTGGTTTGTTTTGTTATGAATTACACTTCATTTTCCCAGAGTAAGAGATCAGTGTGGTGTTATAAAACAGCGTACTGTCTACAAGCAATTCTGGAGAACTATAGTGACTCTCTGAGGGCTTAACTTTGCACTGACTAGAACCATTACAACTATATCCATTTTAAATTCACATCTTTTGTTGCTTTTGGTAAGAAATGATGTATTTGTTAAAAGCCTTGCACCAAATTAGAAATTAGAAGCAGTTTAGTTACCTGAGATTGGTTCAGCTTGCATAAACAAGCCCTTGAAGCATCACTGCCTCCTTTTTTTTGCTTGCAGGGCCGGCAAGTGAGACAAGTAGATCAGGGCTCTTCATGGTCCTTGGCACACAGTGTACTGGGTCAAACTACCACTTTTTTTTTTCTTGGTTGGTGGTTTTTTTTCCCCTTCCTCTCCCCAAGTCCACCTCTCTCTGGCCATCTGAGAAGAGATAAAATGGCTCTTTTGAAGGCTTTTTCTTGCATGCTAGCAGCAGTAGTGCTGGGATTAGGGCTGAAGGGCAGAAGGGCTGCTACAACTGTTGGGCCTTGAGTGGACTTTCTGCCACTTTCCTATTCTTTTATGCAGCTGCAAAGCATTAAAATGGTAATGAATGCGCTATCTGCATTCCATATTCAGCTTTCCTCCTCACCTTTCATCAAGGAAGACGTCATATTGCGTCTGTCAAGGTAGGGAAGTCCAAGGAATTGCAGTTCAGAAATTAAGGACCCTGAGGTGGCGGCTCACTTCTATCTCGTCTTTTCATTTACACTTTAAACAGCCTTCAGAGAGATGGGCTGCTGCTTCTGGGACCCAGTGAAGAAAGTGAGGAATAGATAAAAGCTAAACTTGTGGTGGAGTGACCTAAATGGAACAGCTGGCAAAAGTATAGAGGGGATCCTCCAGGGTACTGAATTATACCTTCAGGCTTGGATTAGTAGGATGTTTAACAAAGAGATCCATTTGCCAAAAGGATCTCTGCCTGATTTTTAATTATGGAACTAGCACTTTGCTCAACATTTGTAAATTATTGAGCTTTTTTTCCTCTTGTATGGTGCGGAGTACTAATTGTTGGCTTTGGGCTCTTGCTTCTGCTTTCTCAAACTAAAATGTTTGCATGTTCTTGATTTAACCCTTTGAATACCAGGGACATGAAATGTTTCCATGTTTTTTATGTTATGAATAATGAGATGCATGTTCTATAGACAAAATAAATATGAACTTTACATATTTATTGTTTTGCTTATAATGCTGGAATACTTAAGAGTACTTGAAGTATGATGAAACTTTTCTTTAAATTGAGGAAAACAGTATTTATAGGATCTTTTTAGTCATACGTATCCATTGTATTTTAGTTAACAATATTAGATATATAGCACCCAACTTATTTTTTTTAGAATTTTAATAGCTAGATATTTCCATCTTTTTGCATATTTTACATCAGAGTAATGCAGGAGAGGAAAAGGAGAGGGGCTGCATATGTGAGAAATTCCTATTGTAACAGCCAGCTTTTATATGACATTTTCTTTTTCAAGATACCCGTTATGCAGTTGTCTGCTACCAGCTAATACTGCCATACATTTATTAAACCTCAACACCAAATAAAAATTCCAAATTGCAAGAAATAATGATACTATAACACCGTATAAAGTTTTCAAATGGGTATCACAGCAGGACAAGTCATGGTGACGTCATGATGTATGCTATATCTGCATTTGGTGAAGAGATGCCCAAATGAAGTGTAGAGATGCACAAATGTGTGTGTTTATATTTACTGTTGTAGTCAGGTGGAAGAGACAGGTCAGCATAGTAAAATATTTCTGGAAAGTCTGTTGGAATACTTGCTACATCTGATTACTTTAGGGAAAAAGTACTGACATGGAGGGTGGCGGGGGGAGGAGGCTAGGATGTTGTCACTGTACTCACTTCCTACAGAGTATAACATCTAAAATAAACATTGTTAGTCATTACATCTTCTGTTTTGCTCTTTTGAAAAAGCATTTACTGAGCGGGTGAGTTCTTTCAGAGACAGGTCACATAAGATTGTTTTGAGGATATTCACTGTATGTCAATGTTAATAAGCCATGTGAGAGATCGGACAGCTGCTTAGCGTGTGTATGACACATAGGTGAGTGTTTCTCTCTTGCAACTGAACGATGGGAAAAAGGTGGTTATAATGTTGTTTCCTATTGCCCCCAGCAAGGATGGCATAGGGAACTGCGTGTGCTTTTAAGCTGGCCTGATAATTGGTTAGAGATGGTTTTGTTCAGCATTCTAGTATTGTACTACATTAGCAGTAGTCACTGTGATTATTTGAATAGAAAATACTTCACAATTGTGTTTCTTCCACAACCTTTATTTTTCTTCTGAACTCTGTCAGTATTCTCTCAATATTCTACTCTGCCAATAGCTAAATGAAAATTGGAGATTTGATACCCTTTTAATTACAGAATGTTAAGCATATTTCATACATTTTTCATAATAGAACAAATCACACTTTTCTATACAGAGAAAAACTTTCTGAATAGTGATGCATGCACTTGCATGCATATGATGGCAAAACACTGCTATTTTACTAGCTATGTAAGGTTAGACCTTAAAGTTGTGAAGAATTTTTTTTTTCTTTACACTGAAGTTTTTAGCAAAACCTACATATTCCATGTTGCAAATCTACATGTGATGAAAATGTATTGTATATCCTTCCCCAAAAGTTGCCCTGAAATAAGGGCACAAGATACATGCTGACTAGTCTGAGTAAATGTATTATACTAGTTTGGAAGTAAAATTATTTTGTCTTATTTATTTATTTTGGAAAGAATAAATGAGCTGGAAGTAGGCAAAAATGGGAGATTTATTTTAGGCTTCTGTTAAAAATCAGTAATTACCTAGGTACTTTTTTTTTTGGCAGTCTTAAGATTTATGTAAGATTAGCTACAAGGTGATACCTGCATTTTTTGTCTATCAGACTTGCGTTGTTTTCCGAAAGAGTGCATAACAGAGAACTGAATCTGAGTAACTTGAATAGCTGCGTATGAAAACTCTTGGAATATAATGTTACAATGAGCATTTCTTTCTGTTTCAGTAGAAGTGAAAATTCTGTTATGCATATACAGTTTCTTACACTGCTTTGATGTTTTTTATAGTTTTTGGAGGTTTTCACATTCTGCTTTTGGAGTGAGAGGAAGAGAAGGAAAGGATGCAAAACTTGTTCTCGTAAAACTTTGTGGATCAAGGCAGAATGTTTTTGAAGTATTTACTACTTTGCATTCTTGAAATAGGTGGTGGAAGAAATTTCTAGAAGCTTTTCTTTAAAGTAAACTGAAATATGCCTTCTTTGATGAAATAAAATTGAAAATGAAGTGAGGGCATTTTCATCAAAAATTGCCTGACTGGAGATGAGAACAAGTTGGACCCTTATGTTCAAAAGTTCAAAAACTGCTTGAGGAAACATTAACTTTTAAAGTCCTGTTTGAATAATCACTAAACCTTTAGTCAAAAATGAATCCACTTCTCCATATAGAAACACTGAGGAAAACATTTATATGAAAAAATATAGTCCAATTTCTGAAAATACAGACCAATTAGGGAGATTTAATTTAGATATTTGTCACTGAGTATGCATCACGTATATGTTAGAGCTGATTTACCATTATTTCCTTGTCTTATTTGCAAAAAGAGACTCCTACTTATTGAAATATTACTGAAGAATCTAGCTTTCCCCACAAATTACACACTTTTTGCATAAATGTGCCTAATTACCTGAATTCAGTTTTGATTAGCAGTGTTAATTGATGCAGCTGTGGATGGGCTCTGTTTACCTAAATTACCATGTGCAAACAGCAATACGTCTGAAAGTGAATATGCTAAACTGAAAATACTAATTAGCTAAGACAGATTGTTATTCAAGTCACATCTCAGAGCTTTTTAATGAAAGCCTGAATGTGTCAGGGCTTTATGATATTCAGACAGAAATGTCTATATTACATATGATTTCTAAATTTAATTCATGGGGACAGATGGGATGTCGGCCGGGGTTCTTCTCCATTGCTTCCAGTATTAATGTGAATATTTTACTCTACTGGAGACATTTTTGAGTGTGTGCATGTGAGAGAAAGAAGTGTGTGAGAGAGAGAGAGGAGGGAGGAACTCATTGTGTTCGTTGACAATGTGCCAGCCCAGAACATCTAACTGGTCTATTTTTGACCGATATATTTGCAAATTATAGCCACCTACTTTCCCACAATGAAGATAAACAAACTATTTTGCAAATTCAATAAAGCTAGATAGTAAGTATAATAAACCATAGAACAGAAAGGTTAAACAGATCTCATTAATGTGTAGATCTTTTGCAACAAGAGAGATTTTTCACTTTGCAACAATAAAAAAAGTCAGTTTTTCAAATAAGAGGAGGATTGGCCTTCATATTTCAATTTTTTGTAGGAAGGCTTTTAATTACATTGAACTGTGTTGTGAAATACAATTACAAATTATTTTCTCAATTTTATTTAGAACAGTACAGATTTAGATATTCAGATAATGCACTTAATCCCTCCTAATAGTTCTGTTGGATGCAAAACTGTAAGTTTGAAAGTAGTGTAAAAGAATATCTAGAGCATATACATTGTCTTAAGTGTTCTTAATATAGATTAGTGGCTGTACTACATACACCCATTTGTTCTTGCTTTTGCTTCAGAGCTTAAATATTCAGAGGTCAGCTCCCATGTGAAATTCAGTAATTCCATCAGAAGCTTTTCCCACAATGTCTTGTCAAAATGCAAGGCAAGGATCATAAGTTCCGTGCCTAACTATTTGTACCAAAATAACAGTTGTAATGTTCTGATTTTCATATTTGGACAACTTTGCATAAATGTTCTCAAAATATCTGTAACAGTCCTAATTCAATGTAGGTAGCTATGGTTATAGTTATAAAAAGTGTCAAATATTTTGACATAAATTGGTCAAAATCTATTTTCTTGTGTGTTTGTGTGTTGCAATGGGGGAACTCTTTCTGTTATTCCACAGTCATGATGAATGTGATGAATAGAATTTGGCCTGGTTACTTACTTTTGGGAACACAATATTCTTTTTTCAAAAGGTTCGGTTGTTCTGGTTTTGTGTAAGTTGACATGTAGAGCTGATCATATTTTCTACAAGCAATTATCTAAGCTCCTAAGCTTTATACCTGAATCCTTTAGTCATGCCCTCTTGTACTTCATTGGTGTAGGCTTTTCAGATTGAACATATTCCTAAATAAATCAGCCACAGATAACTGGGTCTAAAGAGGAGAATAATAGTGGTGCAAAGTCAGGTTTGGACCACTATGATAAAAGAATCACTTCATTGCTATTACAGTTGCAAAATATGAGTGATCCTCTATAATGAACTGTCTTTTCAGTCCAGACATCTGACCTAGTAAAGCGCTTTTGTCCTGAATAAATCATATTTATCAGGAGTTCTGAGTCATGAAATGTTATACTAGACCATTTAATGACAAGTGCTCCACCACCCTTAATAGAGCTTGACTTCCTCAAGTAAGGTGTAGCTGAAAGAGTAAATAAGGAAGAGAATCATAGAATGGTTAGAGTTGGAAGGGACCTTAAAGATCATCTAGTTCCAACCCCACTGCCATGGGAGGGACACTTTCCACTAGACCACGCTGCTCAAAGCACCATCCAGCCTGGCCTTGAATACTTCTAGGGATGGAGCATCCACAACTTCTCTGGGCAACCTGTTCCAGTGTCTCACCACCCTCACAGTAAAGAATTTCTTCCTAATGTCTAATCTAAATCTATCCTTTTTCAGTTTAAAACTATTACCCCTCGTCCTGTCACTCAACTCCCTGTTAAAAGAGTCCCTCCCCATCTCTCCTGTAGGTCCCCTTTAATTACTGGAAGGCCACTATAAGGTCTTCCCAGAGCCTTCTCTTCTCCAGGCTGAACAACCCCAACTCTTTCAGTCTGTCTTCATAGGAGAGGTGCTCCAGCCCTCTGATCATCTTCATGGTCCTCCTCTGGCCTTGCTCCAACAGAAGCATCACCTTCTAGAGCATGGAAAGGGGAAGAGGCAAACACAGAAATCCAAACTAGTTTTAAGATGGAGCTTGAAAAACTAATGAAAAATTGCATCCAGTTATTGCTTTCACTAGTAAAATGCTGGAATAAATGGTTCAGAGACAAGCTCTTCTGGGCAGGTGATGATCTCCAAGTAGCGTGGTAGATGAAAGGAAGAACAGATTAATCTGTTTAGAAGAATCTTTTTTCAAAGAAAATAAGGTAGCAGCTTCCATATAAAAGTCTTAAGAAAGCCAGCACTTGATGCAGAAGATCTCTCCAAACTTCGACCTTTACTCAGCCATCATTTGAGAGCAAAATCACTGAGAAAGGAGTCTGTGGTATTTGCTTTTTGCCTTCAGAATAGGAGTTCAGGCCAAAATCTTAGTGGCAGCAATAGCAGATGAACGATTTATGAGAACATACAGAACCTGAATGATATTTCTACCTGTCTGTAACCTTTAATTCAGTTGGTTGATCAGCTCTTACTCAGGGCATCTACATGATCCAGCTGCCAAAGTTGGCTTAGCATTACAAAGGGTCCTTATTTCCATCCAACAAACTAAAGGTGTGTTTGGTAACTTCTGACACCCAAAAGGTGTCACTTGCTGTGTCCAAAGTATGCATTTGGCAATTTATGCACAAGATTGCTTAGTAAAAAGATCCAGTAATGTTAGTAAGATTGTATTGTCTCCTTCCTTAGGCTTTGCGCTCTAATTCCAAAATTAGCCAACGTCTTATGAGGTGTGCAGTCAACCCTCAAATAAGGACACAAAAAATAATGCAGAAAAATAGTGTAATGTCTAACTCCCTGTTTTGCTATTATTTCTCAAAAAGAATCTTCAGCAATAAAAGTGAATAGTCACCAAATTCCTATGGAAAATAGATCCATTGTGGTCTATTGGAACTGAAGTGCTTCAAAGCACAAGGCATGTGAAAGCTATGGGTGTAAGCACCATAATAAAACCATCCTGAGCATACAGGAGATTTGGTTCTGATGAAATGTGCCTAACACAAACTGCAGACATGAACCAAAAAGGAAGAAAAGGAGATTCTTGCTCCTCCTCATTCAGCACCACCTTCACAGGGCTTACATCCCCACGTCATGTGGTGACATTACACCTCTGGTTAGGGGAAGCTCATCTTAAGAATAGAAATGGTTCCTGGCACTGCTTTGATGTAACCTTGTTTTACACTCATCTGTCTTGGTCCTTACTCAACCAATCATGTTGGATTTAACTTTATTCTTCTATAGTAGAAAGACCAACCTGTTGCTAATGCAGAAAGTCTCGCTTCCTCTCCTTCTTAGATGCTTATGGTCCTTTCTTTTGCTGCATGCAGCCTATGCTATTCTAATTCTTGTCATAGAGAGTCAACTTGGAAGGAAAGATGAGGCACTGTGGTGTGTTGGTTACTGCTCTGTGAATGAGTTGGATGACTATACATATGGATCCCCTCTCTTCTGATATTTTTACTGGATTCAAGGTTTCTGCTGTTGCGAATTGTTTCTGGTCTTCAAAGCAATTAACATGTCAGTATTGGCTCTGTTGGCTGCTACTTTGACTTGCCAAGGTACTTCTCAAAATAAGGTGTATGCTATTGCTGCGTTGGGAAATCTCTTTATAGACTGCAAGTCGAAAAGCACCGTCTGCTTTTATAAATAATTGACTTTTTTTCATATCTGTCTTACTTTAATATGTTTGATTTTCAAGATATGCTCTGCATGTGCTCTGAAGCAGTCTTTTTGTTATGAGTTTACAGGAACACCTTAGAGTTTGCTTATACGAAAGCACAGTTCAGTTACTCACTTGAACTTTTTTTTAAGTCAGTTTTAGTCTACATCTATTGCACAATTTCTTGTTGCTAAACTAAGTGAATGTGTTTATTCTCTGATTAATCTGTATGATTTAAATCAATAAAATAATTTATAATTATGAAGTAAATTGTATAACATTATGCAACTAACACTCTCAAAAAATAAGAGGAACATATGTAGCATGTTCTTTATAGTCACGATCCACCTCCAAGTATCCACTGATGCGGAGGGTCCCTGTTCAAAAACTCATCCTTCAGAACCCTGTTAGAAGTAAGTCCTGTAGGCTCTTTCAGGCTCTATGTGTCCCCCTTCTCCAAGCTCCTTTTCTGTTATAGTCCAGTTGCTATTTTTACTTTCACTCTGACTTCTGTTTCTGTACTGTAACTATATCTTACCTCATCATTTACCCTGATCCTATTGCCTCTCTGTCCCTTTCTCCTTATGCTTGTTACACAATCTGGGTAATTTTGATTTCTCCTGTTGATCATATTTCCCTTCTACTTTAAGATCTTTATTCTGGCCATGAGTTTCTGGCTGGTTTTGCTTTATTACTCTTGCTGTTTCTTCCTAATAGTGTATAAGTGACACTAAGCACCTGAAAAAAAGATCTTTTACCTTTGATGGCCAAACCCAAAGTGTTAATCTAGTAGGCTACCATAGTCATCTAGGAGTACTATCACCAATGGTGAATAATTTTTTCTAAGAGTCTTGTGTTAGTGTCCTACTTGATCAACTATTTCTGTGTAATGTTTTTAATCACACTCACTTTGTATGAGAACTCTTCCAAACGCTTTTCTCTACTAGACACTGTACTCTCTCTTCTGCTCAGATTCAGTTTCAACCTACTGTTTTCATCCAGTAATTTACTTCATGTCTAGATTACAAGCCACTAGTATATATGTCAAAAAGGCAAGTGCAATAGTTGTGTGTTATCTGCAAAGTTCCATCAAATCAAGACTGATAACTGATAATTCTTTCTCTCATTGCTGGTCTTCGCTACATCTACTTTTAAATTAAATTTCCAAAACTTTCTCTGTTCTTTGTAACAGGAATGATGTAGTTTGTATTATTTCTATACATGAATTACAATACAGTCTGCTTTTAATTTAAAATTACTTTCAACTATATAAAACTACATAAGATAGTAAGGGAAGTAAAAATAGAGTGATTCAGTACTGTCTCCTCTGTCAGTTTAGAGATATTCTGCTTTTTGTGTGGTTGTCCATGTCTATGCAGGAGGGATGCTCAGAAAGACAGATTTGAGCTATGTAAATAAATTCCTTTCTCAATTAACCCTACTAGCTCCTTTGTAAATTACATTAAATTGAAAGTTCTTTTCTTAATCTCCTTGCATAGCTCCACTCTTACTACTATCTTCTCCAAAACTCCCTCATTTATTACTGGGCTTCTTCCATCTGCACTGGCCATTGATGATTAAATCAGTGCTGCTGCAACCCTCTCTTCTAGCAAATATCGTGAATGTGTGTTTATGTGATTGTGCACATGTGTGAAACTATGATATACATACTTTGGGCCAGTTCCTATTTCAAAGAGAACTGTCATGAAATTAATAAATCCTCAACAGAAGACAATAAGTTTTCTTATGTTAGAATGTCTGTTAATGAACTCTTTCATGTGTCAATTGTTAGCTGCGCAAACTGAGAAGTAGAATAAGCAGTATGCATATTTGTATTTAGTTTGATTCTTTCCTAAGTGTGTATATACATCCTGACTGGTGCCTGGGGGTGATTATAAACCAATTTGTGTGTGGCATTTTTATGGTGCTATAAATGTAGGACATACCATTTGGGTGAATACCTACTATGAGATACATGATTTTTGGATAATGGCTTTTCCAAGCCTACAAACTCACAGAAGGAAAATTGTGTGACCAGATACAAATACACTTAAGTGCATTTAGACTAGTGAAAAGGCCTGTCTGAACAAATTTTTTACGTTGTATAGCAAGTGTGTTTCTGTCTGTATTTGGTATACTCCTATATGTATATATGTACAAATGAATAGCCCATCAAAATAGCTGCAAAGGCCATGCAGGAAATGTATAAAAACTCACACCAGCTCCTCTTCTTTTTCTTGCCAATTCCACTTTGGGTGACCATCGTTCCAAAATCTGGAGCATTTTCTAACAATTACCAGTGTCTTTTTGCAAATATCGTGAAAAAAAGTTCTTTTTCTCTCAGATGCAAATTTTCTGTATGCTTATTAGTCTCCAGAGTAGTATCAGACCATGTTTAAATCAGAGACTATTTTTATGTTAATTTTCTCTCTGGGTATGAGAATGGAAATTGTACTTTTGGAAAGAAGGAAGAAGGCTCAGCCAGATTCCCAGTGGAACAAAATATAACCTTCCAAGTGCATGAGCTCTCCAGTATGTAAAATAAAATCTTGATATTATCATTACCTAGCCTTTTTTGCAGTTAGATTGTATAACTTTAAAATGTTTTTGCCATGATTGTCCTTTTCCTTTTGGACCCATGCAACTTGAGTCTGCCTTCATCAATATCAGCATATTGTAAAATGTTATGCACAATCTTAATTCTCCATTTCTTCATTATAGTACAAACTTTTATTCCTTACTTGTACAATACATTTCTGTGTAAGTTTTCTTTCATCTCTTTAAAAGAAGTGTGTGTCCATGCATGTGTGGAGGAGGCATAAAAGCAAGATATTAGGCAAGTCACTTTTTCTCTTTCATTTCCAAATTCTGTTTCATCTGGATTGGTTGTATGGCCTCTGAGAGAGCAAAGTGAAGAATGTGGTGGGTTCTAGTTTGTGCTGCAGTATGGTGCTCTCAGCTGGGGAGTCCAGGCACTACCGTGATACAAATAATGAAAAATAACAATTCATTCATACAAATAGCATGGCATGGAGGAGAGGCATAAATACCAACAGTACCATTTTAAGTTTTGTGCTTGTTTGTCAATGACAAATGTACTGTAAATGAACAAATAAGGAAATATCTCAAGACTGTCATGGACAGCTAAAAGATAATCAAAACACCATAGATTAGCTTAATGGAAGGCTCTTCAGGGCAACAGGCATATCTACTCTTGTTTGTACAGTACAAAGTACAGTAACTCCTTGGTCCTTCATTCTGGGCCTTATTGTAGTATAAATATTACATACTTATCGATGTATATGAATTTATATACACATATGATATAATTGAAAGGTTGGTTATGCTGGACAAAAAAGGGAATCCAACAAAAAGAAAGTGCACATTACTGCTGTCGAGCTTTGATGTGGCCGGAGAGGGGTCAGTGCTTTGTCAGCTCAGAAAGCCAAAGACAGTTCACCAAATCTCTGTTAAAGAAATGATCAAACTCCTAAATTAGCAGTAGAGATCAAAGAAAGCCTGGCCTTAAAAAGAGGTTTTCTTACCGTGGCTACTGGGTTTAAATGGTTTTATAGTTTATTTTTTGGAGTAGAACCCATAGAGAACGAACTCGACTCAGAGTGAAGCCTGAGGCTTGAAAAAGACACGCATCTTTTAGCGATACAAAATTTGAAAAAGAAACCTGTGGTGTCTGTGTTGCATTATATAAACTTTACATCGCTTGATGAAATGATGAACCTTGGCTGCATCTCCATTATACTTTTGTAGGGCAGCCAAGCAGTTTACGCAGTCTTATGTTCTGGGTTCCAAAATCAGTTCTAATAACAAAAACCAAATGTACAAAAATCGAGATTCAGCTTTGTTAAATGATTATTTATAGGGTGTACAACTTGGAGAGGATTCAGCAATACACTGAAGAAAGATTCTTTCTAGCTGTTGATTTAAATATTACTTATGAAAAGTAGGTGAAAGGCTTAAAGGCTGAAGTGTAATGCCCAAATCGTTAAGGACTGTGTTTCAGAGAATGCTTTTAAAATGTCTGC
>VXBO01010796.1:133365-148717 GCA_013400135.1 Rhinoptilus africanus | reverse complement strand
TGCGCTCCCCTCCCCGCATCCGGCAGCTGCCTCCCGAGAGCCGGGGCAGCGCGGGGCCACCCAGCACCCCCGGGAACCCACGCGAGATTGTGCCCACCCCACCGCAGCAATCCCTCCCGGGTGCTGGCTCCCGACTTCTGCCCGGCGGGAGAAGTCGTCTTCATCCCATCCCTGCATGCCTCCTCCTCCTCCTCGGAGCGCCAACCCGCCGGCTCCACATCCCACTCCAGCCGCCGCCGATTTAGAGACGAAGCCGCGTTTCGTGGCGAGGAGGAGCTGATCCACTCGGGAGAGTTTGTGGGAGGAAACCCAGGGCTGGTTTGGGAAGTTCCAGCTACACCAGCATAATTCTGTGTTTACATGCAAGGACACGGGTCCGTGCCGGGGACACGCGCCGTGTCCTCGCGTGTGCCGGGGTACAGTGGTGTTGGATGCGGATTTGGGAAGGAAGGCTGGCGCGGGGAGCCTCCAGCTCCCTGCCTCAGCGCTGCCCTGCTTCTGAACCTCGCAGCCATTTGTCACCGTCCAGCTCCTTCGGCGGCGGCCTGGCTTTGCTCAGGGGATGCTGCCGGCGTAGCGATGGAGCGGGCTCGGCACCGTGCTCCTCCGTGACGTGGGCCAGGGCCCGGCTGGCTCTCCCCATCACTCCCCCTCACCGCTGGATGGTGCCTTCGGATACCGCAGAGCGTTTCTCTGGTTAAACGCACCTTTTGTTGGATATTTTTTATTTTCCCCCTCTATTAGCCAAGAAAAACTTTGCAACTTTCCTTCGTTTTCGGAGAGGAGCTGCTGCCGCCGCTGCTGGGTTTCATTTTGTTTTTTTAATTTGAGGTCACGTGCATGTTGACAGTGTCTTTGAATCTAAGCGATGGTCTTGTCTCTAGCTTAGAAAGAGCTTTTGAGCTCTTCCCTCTGTTGTTTTCTCTCTGTTCAGGAACAAAGAGAATTTTTCTGCCTTTAATTAAAAGGGATATTAATTCTCCGCTCCTTTGTCAAGCGACTTGAAGACACTCTGCAAACGTCCGTCTGCTCGGCAGCGCGGTGGGGTGAGCTCTGCTATGGTACGGGGCACGGAGACGTGGGGGAACCGTCCCAAAACCCCACGGCAAATGCGGAGCAGCAGCCGGGGAGGATGCTGACAGCCCCGGCACCCACGGTCCGTGATTGAGGAGCCCCGTGGGGCCGAGCTGCCACCCGGGGCAGGCACTTGGGTCCCGGAGGAGGATAAGGCAGATCCCTGCGCAGAGTGTTTCCATGCAGGGAGAAGTTTTGAGCGTTGTTTTTGCTGTGGTTGGGGAGGAAAGCGGAGATGAACTTGGCTGTGCAAAGGGATTTTTCCCCCCTCGCTGCCTCCCGGCAGGCCCGGCCAGTGCCCGCGCTGGCAGGTAAGGTTTTATTCGGGGATGGACAGATGTCGGGCGCGTTTTGTTTGAAAAAAAGTGTGTCTGCAGATGTTTGCTTGTAGGGAGGAAAAGCCAACAAGCCGTGGGGGGGGGAGAGGTTGTTCTCCCGTGGCACTGGGGAGCAGCGAGGCCTCGTGTGGGTGCAGGATTTACCCCTTACGCCAGGGATTTCCAGGGTGCAGGGTGGAAAAATACTCTCGTGTTTGGTGGTGCTTCGGTTTGGGAGGGTTGAGCAGCCCCCCAGGCTCTGCCCGTCGCTGCAGCACGCTCAGCGCTGCCGGGCTCGGGGGCAGCCCCGTGGGCACGGCCGGGGTGGGCTGCCCGAGGCCAGTGTGCCGGGGACGGGGCTCTGGCAGATCCCAAAGGGGACCCGGGGCTGGGGGCTGGCAGGTCTCTGCCGACATGCCCTGCGTCCCTTCCCCTGATTTCTGCTTCTGAGCCATGGTTGTTTTCAGGCGTGGAAAACCCCAGGCGGGAGCCGGGCTGTGCCATGTCCGGCTTTGCCATTGAAGTGGGGTCTCAGCTCCGCTCGCTGTCGGCAGCCGGCTTAAATCCCCGGTGCAGTCTAGGGCTAGTTTGGCTTCCTGCCGCCGGCCACCTGGGGAAGGGGCGCAGGGTGCCGCGAGATGCTCAGGGAGGAGAGGCACCCCGTAAATGTCCATTATTACGTCTGTTAATGAAGGTTAATTGCCAGCAAGCCAACCAAGAAGAGCAGGGCTGCCGGTGAGGTGTGCTTGAGCGCTGGCAGTGGGGCAGGGAGCTGACCCCCACCACTACCGGCACCGATGCTGCTTCTACCCCCCGGGCAGACCGGCACAGTCACAGTGTGCGCAATGTTTTGGGCAGATCAGGGCCTGATCCCGCAAATAGGGCTGCCTGGGACGTGGGAGGGAGCGGGGACACCCGTGGGTTCCCCTGCTGAGCTCCGTGCAAAGCTGGGTTTGAGGGGGTGCGGGTCGGATGCTGCAGCCCTGAGCTGTGCTTTCCAAGCTGGACCACGGGTGGGAGCTGGATTTAGCTGCCCCACCAGGATGGGGACGGGGGGGTCCCAAAGCTGGGACCAGTGCTTTCAATGATGGCCAGCGCAGGGCGAGACCAGGCTGGTGGCACAGAGGAGACCCCCCCGTGCCTGGGTGCTGTTGGTGTTAGTGCCATTGTCTGGTTTGGGGTTTATTTTTAGATTTTCTGAAGCTTGTTTTCGGCTGTCCCTCCCAGCGTGCTCCCCAGGGGCAACCCCACCTTGACAAGCAGCTTTCCTTCGGAAGATGCTGACCAATGTTTCCAGAAAGCATCCAAGGGATTTCCTGTTTATTTTGAAAAATTCTCATTAATATTTTTTCCTGTGTTGTTTGATTCCATCTCACATGGGCAAAATCGCCTTGAAATGGAGCCTGCGGTTAAAAAATAGACAAAGAGTCAGTAATGCAGCGGCTGTGGGGATGCACGGCTGGATTTGGCACCCCCTCGGAGCCGTTACCGTCCTGGCGTCTGCAGGGCATGATCCAGCCCGTGGTCCCTGGGGAGCCAGCAGCGTCTCGGCGTTCCCACGCTGCAGGGACCTCGCATGGAGCTCCCCGCTGGCGCTGGCATGTGGACAGGGATATTTTCCCTTCCCCAGCCACTCTCTGTCTCCAAAGTGCCCCAAGTGTCCTGGCTGCTTGTGCCACTTGTCCCCGCTCCAGCCATCAAGGCCACCGCTGGGCACGAGCATCCCTCTGCACGTGGCTGGGTGGCTGCAAAAATTGCAAATTGGGGTGTTTTAGCCTGAACCCCTCCCTGCCCTCAAAGAGCATCCAGCTCTGCAGCTGGGGCATCGGGCACGTTTTGGGGTGCCCCTTTGGCAATGTGTTGGTGGCTCGGTTGCCTTTCTGGCACGGCCGCCGTGGTGGTGCACCCGCAGCCCTTGCACCGGGGAGGTGGTTTGCAGCCAAGATGTGGGTTTTTCCCAGGAAGGGGCCAGCTCCGGCTGGCGCTGCTGATGGAGTCAGCCCCGGCCCCGTGCCACCACATGCCTCCAGGTGGGCTGGGCTGGCTGCAGCACTGCTTACTCGCCGTGTTCAGACAGTATATTTAATTTCCAGGAGCATAAGGCAGCTGGGGAGCAGTGAGGCTGTGTGTGTGCCCTTCTCCCCCCGTCCCGCCACCCCGGAGCTGCTGGCGGGACGGGTCAGACGGCAGCACTGGGTTGTAATGCTGTAGGGGGCTTGGAGGGTGCTTTTGGCCATTCTGCCACTCCTCCAGCTCCAGTGGGTCATGAGGACCCCCCAGCCTCACCCTCCGTGGGGAGGGACCCCGCTGTCTGGCCCCTCTCTGCGCTGGCCGGCCACGTTGCCACCAGCCGCTGTTGACTCACAGGCTCCGACGTCGAGTCCCGGGGCTGAGCCCGAGCTGCTTTTACAGGCAAGGCTGAAATGCACAAAATGTTCGACTTGTAAAATATGTAGCGTGAGAAAATAGCCTTTTCTGCTCTCCTCCTCGCTGCCGCTGCTCCCCTGCCCCATCTGCTCGCTTGGAAAGCTTCCCGCAGCCGGGGGGGGCGGGGTGTGAGGGGCTGTGAGCCTGAGGCGGCTGACGGCGCCCGGGGTCCCTCGACAATTGACGCTGGCCCGCCTTGAGGATGCCATCCACCCTGTGCCGCTGTGCCCGCGCCGAGGTGTAGCCCCTTGGTGGCAGGAAGGCTCCCCAGGGCAGCATGGACCTCGAGGATGTGCTTGGTCCATGAGGATGCTGCCCGCCTGAAGCCCCCTCCATCCTCCTGCCTTTCCCTACTGCTTCGGCATCCCGAGGTTTCTCTTCCCTGGGACATGTTTTGAGAGCCAACGCAGGGCTGGCGCCGGGAAAGCCAGCTGGGCTGTGCAGTGGCCGCCACCGGCACAGGGGATGACGCAGGCAACGTTGGCGCATCCCGTGGGGCCCCGGGGTTTCCGAAACAGGGCGGCGCAGTGCCTCTCGGGAGGGTGCTGGGAAATACCCCTGCGAGGCACCCCGGCAGCGCCCGGCCGGGCCAGGAGGGAGCCACCACGCTGGAGCTGGCCACGAGCCACGGTTTTCACCAGCCACCTTAATCCATCATTATCTGGGCACATTTCGGATCCTTGCCAAGAGCAAGGTGGGAAGGGGGGGTTGTAAGCATGCTTTCCCTATTCCCCTGCCATCCTTTTTGCTGCCTGTGTGTAATTAACAGAGTAATTAAAAACAGGATGAGTTAATTGGTATTCATTTATGTGGCAGATGTTTTTAATTGAGATACGAAACAATTTACCTGTTTACATAAACAATAGCAAATGAAGGCTTGTAAAACAGAGAGGGCGCCTTTTTTTTGGAGGGGGAGGGCTTTTTTTTTGTGTTGTTGTTTTGAGGAAAATCAAACCCGTGTCCCTCCTCCCTGGCCACGCCAGCTCGGGGGGAGCGGGAGCTGGCTGGCATTGCCTGTGCGGAGCCGAGGCGGTGGATTCGGATCCCTGGGTGACTCGTTGTGGCTGGAGAAATGGAGTTTGTTGGGCTCGGGGCACGTGGGGGAGCTTGGCCCCGTGTGCGGACATCCCATGTGGAGCCACACTGTCACTGCATGGGGGAGGTGGAAGGGGACCAGGCGTTGGGGTCCCTGCTGGCAGCCGCTGCCCTGGAGCCAAGCGAGGAGCATTTCCCGTAGTGTATCCCCCAGCAGCACCATGCATCCCCGGGATGCTGGGACCACTGGTGCAGGCAGCGCGAACCGGGGGCTGCTCGCATGGTCGGTCTGCAGGGAAAGCAAAGCAAATGGGGATGTACCTGACCATGGTGAAACACGCTTTGCTCCTGGCATTGGGTGGGTGGGGAGCATCCCAGTCCAGGCTGGTGGCGTGTGACCCGTCCCAGGACACCCATGGATAAGATGAGGATGGCGGGGACAGATGCTGGCTTGCCGACCTGTGCAAAGAGCTGCCGCGGCGGTGCAAGGATGGCAGATCCCGCTCAGCTGGGCAGGATACTAAACCACAGGGACAATGCCCAAATCCGTGGGCTGCCTGGCATGGCATGGTCACCCGTGCTGGGCCAGGCTGCTGCCATCCCCCTGGCTGGAGGAGCGGGGCAGAGCAAGACTTGTGCCACTGGGGGCATGGGCAACCCTGGGAGGATCCCTGCCTGCAGGCAGGAGTGCAGGCAGGGCCAAGTGCCTGGCAGGGCTGGGACACACTGCCAGCGCTCCCTTGGCACCACTGGGCACATCTGTGTCCCGTTGCCCTCGTGGTGGCCGTTACCTGCAGCGAGCGCTCCCCGCACCAGCGACCCTGCCATTGCCTCCCCAGGCATGGAGCCGGCCGAAGCCCAGTTCATTTACATCTTGTGCAGAGGGTTTAATTAATTGGCTTTCTCTTTCAAAGGCTTCATGTGTCCTCGTTTTGGATTGTTCCCTGCTAGCCTGGTTCCCCAAAAGGTGCACACAGGACATGTTGGCAATGGGATAACTGCTGGGAGCGAGCAGCATCCCTACAGCATCCCACAGATGCTGTCCTGCTCTCTCCCCTTCCGCATGCAATTGGGGATGAGCCACCTCCAAGCTGCCTGCTGTCACCTACCCCCATTGTCTCCGTGTCCCTGAGGAGGGGATCAGGGTGGGCATAGGGGAGGAGGGAGATGATGATGGCCTGCAGCTCCCACCAGCTCTACTGGGCTTGTGCATGTGGCCAGTGCTGCTGCCTGGCCGCTGGCACTGCGAACTCCCCTAACATGCTCCAGCTGGGACAGCTCGGTCCCTCGCCATCTTATCGGGGAGTTGTTCTTGGCCCCCGTGGCAGCGGCAGCTGAGGAGCAGGAATGCTTGCCTTTGTTTCGGAGGCAGCCTGGCTTCGGGAGACGTCGCCTCCAGCATCTGGATTTCATTTGTGGCCATTTGCAGAGCATGAAAGATGCTGGTCTTTTAATTCCCTTTTAACCCCTTCCTCTCTCGGGAAGCTTCGCCCAGCCTGGGAGGGGAGGGCTGTGGGAAAGCCGGAACTTTCCAATGACCGCAGGCAAGGCAGCTCCCTGCCCTCTCCATCCCTGTCCCTGGAGAGGACAGCGGCCAGCCTGGGTGCTCCGCAGTCATCAGGCTCACCGCAGAGCTGGCACATCCCTATCTCCATCCCCAGCTGCTCCCTGGTCCTGCCCAAGGCTGCAGAGAGCAGAGGCCGCTCGCTGCCCCGGGGAGAACGGGTACCCCGGGCTGGGGCAGAGCCTGCAGCAGGGGGACGGGCTCCCCGGGACCATGGGAAGCAACGGACCCTGGTCTGGGCCAGCTGCTGAGGCCCCATCCGTCAGGTACCAGGCTGCAGGGTGCCATGCCTAGGTGTCTGCNAGGGTGGGGGAACGCCTGCTCCCGCCAGCCAAGGAGAAAATACTAATCCTTTTATTTTTATATTATTACTTATTCATCTGGGCTGCACAGGCCTAATGGAAACCAGATGGAGGAAAACAGACACAGCCCCGAGCGGCTGGGACAAATTAACCCAAAGAAAGGAAAAAGAAAAAGAAAGGCAAAAAAAAAAAAAAATTCCAGCAGAGTTGGAGTCTTGTTGGGGAGTTGTNCAATGGGATAACTGCTGGGAGCGAGCAGCATCCCTACAGCATCCCACAGATGCTGTCCTGCTCTCTCCCCTTCCGCATGCAATTGGGGATGAGCCACCTCCAAGCTGCCTGCTGTCACCTACCCCCATTGTCTCCATGTCCCTGAGGAGGGGATCAGGGTGGGCATAGGGGAGGAGAGAGATGATGATGGCCTGCAGCTCCCACCAGCTCTACTGGGCTTGTGCATGTGGCCAGTGCTGCTGCCTGGCCGCTGGCACTGCGAACTCCCCTAACATGCTCCAGCTGGGACAGCTCGGTCCCTCGCCATCTTATCGGGGAGTTGTTCTTGGCCCCCGTGGCAGCGGCAGCTGAGGAGCAGGAATGCTTGCCTTTGTTTCGGAGGCAGCCTGGCTTCGGGAGACGTCGCCTCCAGCATCTGGATTTCATTTGTGGCCATTTGCAGAGCATGAAAGATGCTGGTCTTTTAATTCCCTTTTAACCCCTTCCTCTCTCGGGAAGCTTCGCCCAGCCTGGGAGGGGAGGGCTGTGGGAAAGCCGGAACTTTCCAATGACCGCAGGCAAGGCAGCTCCCTGCCCTCTCCATCCCTGTCCCTGGAGAGGACAGCGGCCAGCCTGGGTGCTCCGCAGTCATCAGGCTCACCGTGGAGCTGGCACATCCCTATCTCCATCCCCAGCTGCTCCCTGGTCCTGCCCAAGGCTGCAGAGAGCAGAGGCCGCTCGCTGCCCTGGGGAGAACGGTTACCCCGGGCTGGGGCAGAGCCTGCAGCAGGGGGACGGGCTCCCCGGGACCATGGGAAGCAACGGACCCTGGTCTGGGCCAGCTGCTGAGGCCCCATCCGTCAGGTACCAGGCTGCAGGGTGCCATGCCTAGGTGTCTGCTGGCATGCACGGCTGCAGGATGCCATGCAATGGTGCCTGTCGGCATGCACAGCCGCGCGGTGCCATGCATGGGTGCTTCCCGGCACCCAGCCCAGCAGATGCCCTGCCCCAGCTCCGGTGGGAGGCAGGGGGACCGGCTAACTGGTTTTACCACATCGTCCACCTGGGAAGACCCACGCACAAGCCAGGGTGAGCAATTCAGGGGTCGCTGGTGCCCAGCGGGGTCACAAACCCCCACCTCTGTGGTGCTGCCGGCGCGGCACGGGGATGGGTGCCATGGGCAAGCTGGGGCCAAGCGGGGCTTTATCAGCCGGTAGCGGCCGCACTGGTGTGTCCCCCNCAAATTAACCCAAAGAAAGGAAAAAGAAAAAGAAAGGCAAAAAAAAAATAAAAATTCCAGCAGAGTTGGAGTCTTGTTGGGGAGTTGTTTTTTGGAGGAGCTGCCGGGAGGCTGCACTGTGCCCCCCAAAACCCCCTTCACCCACCACAGAGCTCGTACCATCCTGGGCTGGTGCCACGGCCATGGCTGGATCCTGATGGCATCCCAGGCTCTGTTTGTTTTGGGCATTTCTGGGCTCAGGCACTGAGAAATCCCATCAGATTCAGGGCCATCCCTTGTCCGTGTGCCTGTGTGGTGGTTTTTGGGTTGCAAACACCTCAGGGAAAATTTATGGCTAGGAGGAAAAAAAAGGAAAAGACCAGAAAAAACACAGCCAGGCCCCATTTCCCTGGGTGTTTGCTTAGCTTCGTGGAAACTTTCCTCGTGATGGGAAGTTGTGGAAAAGCCGTGTCGGTGCCAGAAGGAGCGTATCCATGTTTTCCCCTTAGCATGGGCATGCGTGCGGAGTCAGGACAGTGAGGGGGAGAGGGATGGGGATGCAGAAAGGGATGGTGTGTGTCAGGGATGCAGGCGGGGGTGTGGATGCAAAAAGGGATGGTGCCGGGAATGCAGGCAGGGATGGGGATGGGGATACAGGCAGGGATGGGGATGCAGGCAGGGGGGAACATCCCACAGCCTCCTCCCTCCCTGCAAGCGCTGGCAGAGCCGAACCCGCCGGCGCAGCCTCTCTGTGCTGGGACCGTGCAGGCAGCCGGCGCAGCTCCACTTACCCGGGCGAGCTGCCGCGCTGTCCCCAAGCTGCTGCGGCTCGTCCCCATGCGCAGGGGCTGTCGCACGGAGAGCCAGGGCCTCGGGCCGAGCACGTGGGCGGTTGCAGCGTTGCAGACATGAAGAGCATGCTGCCATGCCTCGCTACGCTGCGCCCCACAGCGCACACCCCAGGCTCGGAGGGGGTGAGAATGGCAGGGGGGGTGGCCCACGTAGAGCCCTGCGTCCCGGGGAGGTGCTGGCCCTGCCTGCTGCAGGCAGGAGCCGGCAGGCAGCAGGGATGCAGGTCGTGCTTTGCTGAGCCGGGCAGCGGGCGATGGCCGGGGAATGCTGAGCCTGAGCCTGGGTCACGCTCTGTGCACACTGGCAGATCGTCCTCTGCCATCCGGGCTGGATCCTGCTCCGCTGATTGATGGGGAAAGCCTGGAAGGCTGGAGAAGCCTTGCCCGGAGATGGGGATGTCCGTGAAAAGGAAAATGAAAGGTGTTCTTCAGAACATCCCGTTAATTTTGACAGGCCCTGTAAACAAACTGTGGTTTTACAGGGAGGAATGCTGCTTGGTCTTGGGATTTATCCTGAGGCTGGAGTGGGAGAAGGAGGCGAGGAAAGGGAAACCGGAGCATGCACATCCAGGTCTCTGCAGGATTACGGTGCATCTGGGAGGCTTAGGCCCTGGCGTGGGGATGTTCCCATGGTGCCGGAGCCATCTGGGAGGATGCTGTGGGACCATGGTGATAACCGCCCAGGAGGTTGTCCCTTGCCACTGACTCTCCCATCTCATGGTCCTCCGCACATGGCATCGGCTGCAGCACAAGCACCGATACCATCTTGCTCAGGATGAGGCCCCAGTTTTATTTAGCCCGGACAATGTGCTCTTGCAGGGTTCAATTAATCTCACAACAGTTGCAGCGGATTAAGCCTGCATATTAGATTAGCGTTTATCAGCCGTGCCTGGCGGGGAGTGTGCTGGGGCGCAGCAGGGACCCCGGGGCCGGGGGGTGGCCGTGGCGGCCGCTTCCTTCTTTGGCTGGGGCCGGCGGCGGCGCGGGCTCGGGCGCCGCAGCTGCCCACACTTGCGGCCACCCGTCACCACCCGGTGTGGCAGCCACAGGGCCGAAACCTTGCACCGGGGCCCTGCCACCGCCGTGCAGCGAGGACGGAGCTGGCACGCTTCCCCCGGGGATGCCACTACCGGGTGTTATTTGGGGTTGCAAGCGCAGGGCAGTGGGAGGGAGGCAGCGATGCCACGGGGGGAGCGCAGCGTGGCGATGGCAGGGAGTCCCGTGCTCCCCGGTTTTGCAGGGTCCAGCACATCGCAGGGCTCCCTGGTGGAGGACAGCCACCACTGGGTGTGCAAGCCCTGCCATCCCTGCGGCCACCGAGCACCGGCCGTAACGAGCCCACGGTTTATAGCCTGTGTGTAACCCCTGCCTGGGACTATGGCAGCCTTGTGCAGAGCTGCCGGGGACGGCGAGGGTTAGCAGGCAGCAGGGGATTCCTGAGATGTGGGCAGGTAACCTCTGGTAGGAGCGTGCCAGGATGTGACAGTGATGGCTTTGCAGGGACACACACGCTGTGCTGTGCCCCGTGCCTGGGACAGAGCTGTCCCCACCACGCTGCATCCGTGCCGGGCACAGGGCACTGTCCCCACCACTGTGCAGATGCACAGGGGTCTGGTCACCATCCCCACCATCCTGCAGCCATACGGGACACCAGGCACCATCCCCGCTGCCCGAGCCCTGCCCGGGGTGAGCGTTGCTGCTGACCCACACCAGGGAGCGGAGATTCCCAGGCCAGCCCAAGGTCCCCAAGGGTCCCCTCTGCCCCTGTCCTGATGCCCGTTAGGAGGGGAAGCGCGGCGCTGCCCGGCACACCCCGCTCACCGCCCCGTGTCCTTTCCCCACAGATAACGCAGAGACGCAGGCTGCCACCATGCCCGACTCGCCGGCCGACGTGAAGACGCAGCCCAGGTCCACGCCGCCCAGCATGCCTCCGCCGCCGCCGGCCGTCACGCAGGGAGCCACGCGCCATCCCTCCTTCACACCAAACACCAGTGAGTACCGGGCTGCTGGCGGGGACAGGATGCCAGGCAGGGGGGATGCCAGGCAGGGAGGCTGCCCGGCTCCCTTCACCTCCGGGTCCCGCGCTGCGTCCGCCATCGGCAGCATCCTCAGACCCCTGCGCGGTGCTGGCCACACTCCGGGGTGGCATTGCCCATCCTTGCACTGCAGAAGGGCTTTGGGCTGCACGCCCCAAGCCCCAGGTCACGCATGTGCCCGAGGGGAGCACTGTGGCACTGCCCATGGCCAGCAGTGCCCTGCGAGGGGCTTGGGGATGGGGACATCCTGGTCTCCTGCCACAAGGTCACCAAATAGTGGCACGGAGCAGCCTGCGGCCCCGGGAGCTCTCTCCTGCATGGCACTGGCTGGAGGATGCTGCAGGCTGGGGGACTGCCCATGGTTGGAGCTGGCTCCGTCGGGGTCCCGGGCTCGTAGGGACCTGCCTGCCCGTCTGCGTGTGGCACTTGGCAGTGGCAGGGCAGGGTCACAGCCGGCCATGGTGGCAGGGATGTCCTTGCCCTGCCCACACTGTGGTGGCATCAGAGGACTCGGAGGGGACTTGAGGTCCGAGTCCTGAGTCTCTGCAGCATCGTTGAACAGGGGGAGCCCTGAGACACTGGTTGCACCAGTGGCGTGGGGGCCTGTTGCATGCCTGCAGAGCTTGCACCAGTCATCGGTCCCTGTGTTGGTGTCACCGTCCCGGCACAGAGCTGGACAAGGGACACGCAGGGCAGGATCCGGGCGGGCAGGGGCTGAGGCTGGTCCCCCCGGGAAGCAGCAGCGGTGGTGGCCATAGCGAGCGGCTGCTCCAGGTCCACCAAGACGTGTGTGCACAGGGGCTTTGCTCGTAGCTACTTCTCACTTAGAAACCCCAGCGGGGAAGAAAACACCCCCAAAACAACCCCCCTCAGCCGCTGCTCTTTGCCATGGCCCTGCTGCTCTCCTGGACAGATGCTGTCTAATTAGAAATCGGCTTGTGCTTGGCTGCGGTCTGAGGGGTTTTGCTTTTTAATCCGAGCCCTGCGGCAGATGCAGCACCCTGGGTTCGTCTCGGTGCAGGTCGCGGAGCCGGGGGTGCAGGCAGCCTCTCCGCTGTGTCTCGGCCCGCAGCGCGAGTGTGTTTTGGTTGTTTCTGGTCTTAGGGAAATGTGGCAAACCACCCTCTGTGCTGGCGCTGTGCAGGGGTGGTCCCGAAATGCGGCAACCACGTTAGGCATCCGAGCATCCCTTGAACCCTCCCTCCATCTGCGTCGGGATGCAGGGACCCGGCTCCATCCCTGGGTCTGGGCAGCTTCGCCCACGGCACGCATGCCCCTGCCGTACCCGCCATCAATGAGCGTTGCCTGCAGGGCCCCCCGGCCGAGAGCTGCCCCCTCTGCTCTCTCATCATAGCGTGTTTTATTTTGCTTGCAGATCGAGACGCTGGCCCTCCGACGTTTCTGCCTCGCGGCCGTTTTCATGGTTGCTTGAAATGGTCGATGGTCTGTCTTTGTAAGTAAAATGAAGCATCCGCTCTCATGAGAGACCCGAGCCGCAGCCGTAGCACCCCTGGGAGGTGCAGGGTCCCGCAGGGGAAATGGTGCCGTGGTGGGGGGCTCGGGTAGCGTGCGCTCCCCCCCGCCAGCCCCTCTCCCTGCCCCGGCGGGTCACGGGGATGCAAACCCCATCCCCAGCCTGGCCGAGGGACATGTGCGACGTCTAACTTAGT
Organism: Rhinoptilus africanus; assembly: GCA_013400135.1. Lineage (NCBI taxonomy): Eukaryota > Metazoa > Chordata > Aves > Charadriiformes > Glareolidae > Rhinoptilus > Rhinoptilus africanus. The sequence goes on along the minus strand of VXBO01010796.1, from coordinate 136,012 downwards.
AACGCACCTGTCACGAGAATAAACGCAGTTGTGGCCCCCGGGTTATTTTCGGCACCTCTTTAGCGGGCGGCTGATACTGCCCGGCCGTAGAGGGAGCGGGAGCCCGCCGCGGCAGGCAGGGCAGGCAGGGCGGCGCAGGCAGCGCAAGGTTAGTGCCATCCCAGGCGGCGGGTGCCTGGCGCTCGGCGGGGAGCGGCGCGGAGCGGTGCATGCCCGGGTGCCGTGGAGCGGCGTGCGGTCAGGAGATGAGGCGACGCGTGCCGTCGCCCATGCCGGCTGTGGAAAGGTCCCTGCGCTCGCGCGGTCTGCACAGAGGGCTGGCACAGGAGCGAGGGGCTCGCCACACTGTGGGCTGGCACCCATGGGTGTCTCCCCCCACCTCCCGGTCCCTTGGCATGGGGTGCTCTGGTCAGCTCTGGTCCTCCCCGCCTGGGCAGTAGGGCCAGAGGCGCCGGCGTGCTGCAAGCCAGGCTGGGCTCTGTGGGAAACAGCTCATGGGGGGTGCTGAGCAGCTCCCAGGGGGGCAGGATAGAGCCCCTTCTCTTCGCTGGCTTGAACGTCGAGGAGCAGAATCAGGCCCTCGCTGCACTGGGGCATGCACTGCATCCCATCCCTCCTGGCAGCCCGCACCTGCCTCCTGCAGTGCCAGGGACCGGTCCAGGATGCAAACCCAGGGATGCAGCAGCATCCCAAAGCCTCCTGGGAGGGATGTCAGCCCCATGGAACCCAGCAGGATGCTCCGGTCCCCCCAGCCCAGCCTTGTCCCCGTGGTGCCAGGGCACAGCCACCCACTCTGACCTCCCATCCCCTCTGTCCTCGCAGTGATGAACGGGAGCAGCCACTCACCCACCGCCATCAATGGGGCCCCATCCACCCCCAATGGGTTCAGCAACGGGCCGGCCACCTCCTCCACCGCCTCCCTCTCCACCCACCAGCTCCCTCCGGCCTGCGGCGCCCGCCAGCTCTCCAAGCTCAAGCGCTTCCTCACCACGCTGCAGCAGTTCGGCAACGACATCTCCCCCGAGATCGGGGAGCGGGTGCGCACCCTCGTCCTGGGGCTCGTGGTACGTCTGACGGGTGCAGGGTCAGCCCCAGGGCTGGTGGGGTGATGCCCTGGCCAGGGATCCTTTGTTTTCCTTTTGGGGTGGAGATGATGCTAAATAGGGGGAAAAAAAAAACAAAAGAGAGTCCTGTTGGTGATGATTGGCATAAATCCTGGAAAAATAGAGGCTGTTTTTCTGGCATCTCCCAGGATCCGCACAGCACCGTGGGTGGGCAAGGTGCAGAGTTGGGTCCCCGCTTCTGGGATTGCCAGCAAAGCCTTGAGCATGGTTTTCCCTCAAGCATGGCGTTCCCTTGAGCATGACAGAGCCAGTGGAGGGGGAGAAATAGCAAAGCATCTCCCCGGGGGCTGCAGGAGAGGGGGGGGGGCCATGGCCGATGGCACTGAGCCAGGGCTGTCCCCGCAGAACTCCACGCTCACCATCGAGGAGTTTCACGCCAAGCTCCAGGAGGCCACCAACTTCCCGCTGCGACCCTTCGTCATCCCCTTCCTCAAGGTGGGTTCCCTGGCCCGGGCAACACAGGGATGTCGGGGTTAGCATTGGCACCACTGGAAAAATGGGGTTCGGGGGAGTGGCTTTGAGATCGGGGCTGGGGGCTGCCTGCATCCCCTGGGCACATGTCCCCCCTGCACACCCAGCTCCTTGCACGTGTGGAGTCACACGAGGCTGGGGCTGTTTGCAATAAAGCTAGGGGTTTGGCCCAGCTGGTCACCATTTGTGATTCATTAAAAAAATCCCCTTTTTTTTTTATTTGCCTTTTAATTTTGCGCTGACTCTGCACTGTCACCCCGCTCCGGAGGGATTCGCCGACCGCTGGCATGCCTGGCAGCACTGGTGCTGCCGGCAGATGTTCAAGCCCGGTGTTGCCTGTCCCTCGTTAGCAGAGGAATAACAAATAAGTGCAAAAAAAAAGCCCCTTTTCCACCTCCACCTCCCCAGCCCCCCAGAGCAGAGCTCCACGCTCGCCGCAGGAATCTGCCTGCAAAGCTGCCGGAGCGGTTTGCTCCTGGCAGGGGATGGCAGGAGCCGAAATGCGGGATGGCTGAGCTGGGGGGACGGGAAGCAGAGACCCCTCACCCTCCTGCCCGGGTTTACAGGGGACCGTGGGTGCAGGGGGACGATGCATCCCCAGCCATTAGGCTCACGGGGTCCCAGCAGGCGCTGGTGGCCCCATGGCTCGGGAATGGGCTGGGAGCCATCCCTGCTGTCCTGTTGCCAAGCGCGCGGCGGCCCCGCCGGCCGCCCTGGCACCCTGCTCCCAGCTGTTCCCACCGCGGGCTCCAGATGTTTCTCATTATCCTAACTGCAACCAGCCGGGCTCAGCGTGCTTCCCAGACTCGGGGGCTTGCTTGTTTTTGTGAGGTTGTTCCGCCCCCCCGGCTGGGGAAGGGGAGGGTCGGGTCCTGCTTGCTACAGCGCGCATCTCCGGCTCGGGCGCTAACGTGTCCGACAGATGGGAATTTGGCTGCGGATCAGCTGCCTAAAGAGAAAACCAGAGCTGGCAGCCAGAGCGCCCAGGCAGAAAGGAGTCTCTGCTGCTTAATTCTTGCTGCTCCGTGCTCTCTTAGGGGGCCATGGTGCCC
>VXBO01010796.1:113235-127674 GCA_013400135.1 Rhinoptilus africanus | reverse complement strand
AAAAAAAAAAAGCAAGCCCCCAAGGCATGGGAGGGGGAGATGGTGGCTGAGAACCGCCGGGTGGGCGCAGCCAGAGCCGGCACATCTCTACCTCTGCCCGCCGCCAACCTGGAAAAAGAGAATATAAAAAAAGAGATTAAAAGACAGATTTTGGTTTTCTCCCTTCTTGAAGCCGTCGGGGGCCACCTACGGCTGGACACCACCCCCCCCCTCACCAGCCCCTCGCTGCCGGGTTGCTCCTACACCCCACGTCGGATTTATGTTGCAAGGATTTTTAAGAGGGAAAAGGCAAAAGGAAAGCGAGCGCCGCCTCCTTCCCGGCCGAGGAGGCCGCCAAGGACAATGTTGATTATTTTCTATTTCTTGCATCGTTGTACAAAGCGCAGAGGACGGGAGTGCAATACGGAAAGTCCCCCGGCTCCGAGGAGGGAAGCCCCGCGCGGGGCAGGAGTGCTGTACGCTAATGTGAATGTAAATAGTGTTTGCAGAGGTCCAAAAAAATAATAATAATAATAATGATGATGATGATAATGATGATAGTGATAATAATAAGAGACATTTGCCAAATAAAAAATGATGAGAACCCGCTGGAGGCTGTGGCGTGGGGCAGCGAGGCTGGCCGGAGGCGAGCAGAAGTCGTGTGCTCGATAGGAGCTGTAGTTTTTCCGCATTTGCAAAAACCATCCTGTGTGTTTTCTGTAGGGGAGGAAGAGGAGGGAAAGGCTTGGGGCCAGGTCAGTTGTGTTGCCAGTCACCCAGGGGCCAGTCCTGCCTTCACGGCCGCCTCCTGCGATGGCCGTGCCGTGCCGCAGCAGAGCTTGGTGCATGGGCCACATCCGAGGGGACGTTACCAGCCCTGTGCCACCAGCACCAAGCCCTGCTGCAGCTTTGTGCACCCTGAGGCCTCGGCACATCCCCTGGAGGGGGGGTTCTGTGCACCCCAAGGCTTCAGTGCATCCCCCCCCAGAGGATTTCTGTGCACCCCAAGACCTCAGTGCATCCCCCTGGGTGCTTTCTGTGCACCCCAAGACCCCGGTGCATCCCCCCCAGGGGAATTTTGTGTACCCTGAGACCTTGGTGCATCCCCCCAGGGGGTTCTGTGCACCCCAAGGCTTTGGTGAATCTCCCCCTCAGGGGATTTCTGTGTACCCCAAGACCTCAGTGCATCCCCCTGGGGGGGGGTTTCTGTGCACCCCAAGGCTTTGATGCATCGCCCCCAAGGGATTTCTGTGCACCCTGAGACCTTGGTGCATCCCTCCAGGGGATTTCTCTGCACCCCAAGACCTCGGTGCATCCCCCTGGGGGGTTTCTGTGCACCCCAAGGCTTTGGTGCCTCCCCTCCAGGGTGGTTCTGTGCACCCCGAGGCCTCAGTGCATGCCCCCGGTTGGATTTCTGTGCACCCCACGGCTGGGAGCTTTGCCGGGTGCCCCTCGAGTGACTGTTCACTTTATTTATGGTGTGACATATGTAATATTGTCTATTTTTCTTACGTTTCCTGAGAAGAGGTAATATATAAGAGTATTGCAGATGCACCTGCTGCGGGGCCGCCTGCTCTCCTGGGTCTCCGTCCCGTCCCTGCCCTTCCCACCGCGTGTGTCCCTGCGTGTCCCCATGTGCCCCTAGCCGCGCTCCGCACTGGGGCTCTGCCTCTCTACCTCCACCTCGCCGGGAAACTGTGGACGAGAGCATTTCCACGGAGTCTGCTCTCGTTTCCACTCCCTTCTGTTTTGTTCTGTTTTTCTTTTTTTTTTAATTATTGTTTCCTCTTTTCCTTTTTTTTAATTTTTTAAGTAATAAAAATATCCTACAGAACCTTGCATTGAAACCAAAAGCCAAGGGAGGGAGGGGATGGGCGGCGTGGCGCTAGCAGATGTCCAAACCAGAACGACAGCTTTAAAGTGTGATATTTCCCAAAAAAATTAGTGATGCAGGGAGGACGGCAGCGGCGGTGCGGCCGCGGGGCCGGAGTGATGGAGGCGCGGGGGGGGCCGTGGTGGCCAGGGAGGTGCTGGCCGGAGCGGCGGGCATTTCTGCAGGGTTTTGCTCCAAAATGATGTTGAGGAGTGCAGAGGACCAGGGGATATGTTCCCTGTGCTGTGCCCAAGCTGTGTCCTTTGGTGGCTTTGTGGGAGATGGGTGAGCTGTGTGGTGTCAGTGCAGCGCAGCCAGGGGGTAGGGACACCCCAGTGGCTGTGGGGCAGCTCGGGGACAATGGGGTGCTGGGGTGGCCACACTGGCTGCAGCTCCGGGCTGGAGGAGGTGGCAGGGGAGACGTGCCTCTCCTCTGCCACCAAACATGGCACCAGGCATGTCCCCAGCAGGTGAAGGTCTCTCCAGCTCCTTCCTCATGCGTCCAACCCGAAATCCCAGCTGAAACCAAAGTGCCGCATCCCGGCGAGGCTGGGCACCCCGGAGTGGGGGTCCCACACCCGCCCAGGCTTTGCTCCATCACTGCCAGAGTCCCCCCAACCCCCCCACAGCCTCTCCCCACCCTCCTCTGGAGCGTGCTGGGCCCCCCCCTTCTCCTCAGGATGCCCTCCTGAATCCTGGTGTGTTTAAGGTCGGGGACAGGATGTCAGCTTGTTCCTAGGTCTCAGGCACTGCGCTGGTGTGTCCCTGCCGCGGTGGCAGCCCCAGGGGCTCCTCTGATGCCACCAAACGACCTGGCCCCAGGAGGGAGGTGTCATGCTGCCATCCCCCCGTGCTCATAGCTGTGCTGGCAGTTCCCTGCTCCCGTGTGGGGCTGAGCCCTGCCCACGTTACCCTGCCAGCCCTGGGGACAGGGACGCTGGGGCACAGCGGTCCCCGGGGGGCTGGGAACCAGAGCCCCCCACCAGGTCTGGGTTGGCACGGCACAGCCTGCCCTGCCCCATGGCGTGGGTTTTGGGGGCCAGTGCAGAGAGATGACGTGGTAGGACTTTCCTTCGGCATGCTGTCCCCCCCCCTTGCTGTTTCCCGCTTTCTCTAAGTGTACTGTATGTTTGACCTGTGAAAGATGTAAACTTTATGATTCAGGTTATGTCTGTTCTTAACTCTGTATCTGTGTAATAAAGACAATTTAATATCAACTTGAGGCTCCGTCGCCTGGGCTTGCGCTGGCTGCCCTTGCTCCCCTCTCCCAGCATCACCCTGCACCCCGTGTCCCCCACCCTAGGGTGGTTCATTATAGCCCTGGGGTCATTTGCTGCCCTGCCTCAGGCTCTGAGGAGGGGTGTCCACGGTGGGGGGCATCCAGGGTTGTCCCCAGGGATCCCAAATGGATCTCCCCTCCCTGCTGTAGATGCTGCAGAGTGCCCCACTGCTCCCCCTGTGCTGGAGACAGTTGCTGAGAGCTGCCTGCGGTCCCCAGCACCACCAGCGGGGTCGCTGGCCAAGGAAGGTGGAGGGGGGAGTCCCCAAACACAGGGGGGCTGTGCCTCTGCCCGCCCCGGGGCTCGAACCCGCGGCGCCAGAGTCACTGCTGGGAAGGGCCACCTCCCCCGCCCCTCCCCGCCCTGCCGGCATGGGGCGGGGCCTGGCGGCGCGCCCTGCCCTGATTGGTCACTGATCTATGAAAGTGGCGCGCCGGCGGGGCAGAGCGGCACGTGGCGGCGCGAGTTCGGCACGTGGCGGCGCGTCCCTTTGTCCCGCCGAGTTCCGCGGAGGCAGCGCAGCATGTTCGGGGGCCGGGCGAGGTGGGTCCGGGACGGGGGCCCGGCCCGGCTCGGTGACAGGCACCGAGGCTCCCGGGGCCGGCTTCCCTCCCGGAGGTGGGAGGGTTTATCCCGCGGAGGGCTCAAACCAAGAGCCCCGGGGCTGAAAGGGTGCGGGTTTGTCTTTGCGTGGCTGAGGAGGGTCTCCCTGCCGCTCCCTTTGTGCAGCCCCACCAGCTCTGCTAGTGCGGCAGGTCCTGCCTCCCCTGCCCTTTCCCTGCCAGCAGGCTGTAACGCTTGTGCCTGGGGGGTTTTTTCACCCAAGGGAAGCCACTCACAGGATCCCCTCTGCAGCCCTCTGAACTGGGAAGATGCCCAGTGTGGAGCAGAGACCTTTCAGTAGCCCTCAGTCCTGCAGTTCTGGTGTCCTGTTGCAAGCCTGCCTGCAGCCCTGAAAGCAAAGGAACTGCTTTGGCGGCACCTATTCATCCTTCTGCTGGAAGCACCCTTAGAGCCTTTGCCTGGTCGATGTTCTGCTTTAGGCTTGATGTTAAATGGCTGTTTGATTGTTAAATGGCTTTTTGCCTCTGTTCCTGCCCAGTCCTCTCTTCCTGGACACTTCAGGGATCTGGTGGCAGGACCCATCGTCCCTGGCAGCAGTGGAGGCGTCCTGGGACGTGGCAGAGATGGCAGCTCTGCGGAAGGCTGCAACTGATGACTCGGATGTGAGCCACCTGGAGGGGGACAGTGCGGAGGAGCTGGATGTGCCGGACCCAGTGAGTGCCTGGCTGAATGTGGAATCAGTCTTCTCTCTTTCTAGAAGGAAATAGAAAACTCTCTACACCTCTCTCCAAGCACTTTCAAAAATTAAGAATAATCTGGGGCTTGTGTTGTTAAAACCCCTGAGCTGAGAAGCTGGAAATTGAGTTGTCACTCTCCTGCTGCTCAGCTTTCACTGCTGAGCTGGCTGGCTGGGCAAGAGTCAATGGCTCCTGTTTGTCACCAGCTTAAATCTCCGGTTCCCTCTGGCAGCTCTGGTGCTGCTGAGCCCTCTCTGCTGCAGCACACGCTGCTTCACAGCCGAGCACGGGAAAGGAAGTATTTTTCTCCCCGGTGAAGCTGGGAGCTGAACTCCCCTTTTGTGGGACAGGCTGTTGTCCCCAGCACTCTGTTCACCCTTGTCCCCAGCCTGGGAGGGCACTGCTGAAGGAGGTGTGTGCTGTGTAGCGCTGCAATGTCCCAGCCCAGGGTGGCGACTGGTGCGGGGGTGTCCCTACTCCATGTGCTGCTCGTGTGAGTCTTGGTTTGGGTTGCAGGAGCTGGAGGCCATCAAAGCCAAAGTACGGGAGATGGAGAAGGAGGATGAGAGGCTGAAGGAGTTGCAGCTGGAAGCCGAAAGCCGCCTCATCATGAGCTCAGAGGCAGGTATGGGCTGTCCCTGGATGCTGCTATTGTCCTCCTTGCCCCCAGGGACACCTTTGGGGCCCAGAGTGGTGATCAGAGCCAGCGCACGCTGCTCTGTCTCTCCCGGCAGCCTGAGACCAGGCACATAAAGTGGGTGAGGGCTGGAGTCCCAGGCGTGGCATGGTGATAAGGTTATATCCAGCTCCTGCCTTTGCAGGACAAGGTGCAGTAAATTAAGTTTAGAGAGACCTCATCACCCTCTACAACTCCCTGAAAGGAGGGTGTAGAGAGATGGGGGCTGACCTCGTCTCCCTGGTGACAAGTGATAGGACAAGAGGAAACGGGTTCAAGTTATGTCAGGGCAGGTTTAGATTGGATATCAGGAAACATTTTTTTCACCGAAAGGGTTATTAAACATTGGAACAGGCTGCCCAGGGAGGGGGTGGATTCCCCATCCCTGGAGGTGTTTAAGAAAAGGGTAGATGAGGTGCTGAGGGACATGGTTTAGAAGTGGCTTTTGTGAGGGGGGGTTAATGGTTGGACTTGATGATCTTAAAGGTCCCTTCCAACCTCACCGATTCTATGATATTAAATTCAATTCAGTTAAGTAATTGAGTTAGCACCAACAGCCCCAGTAAAGCAGTCACCCTGTGGGTTTATTAGTTTTGTGTGAAGAGAGAGGGGACAAAGGGGATGGAGGCGGTGGTGGCAGCAGTGTGGGAATTTGGATGTGCCCAGACATGACCAGGGACCCAGTGAGCTTTGCAGTGTGTCGGGTTGGTGGCAGCTGGGAGCAGAGCCACATGGACAGATGTCCCTCTGCCAGAGGGCTCCTGCAACTCCGTCCAGCACGACCCCTTGTCTCTGCAGGTCTCTTCCCAAAGACAACCGAGGACAAGAAGGAGGTTGACCAGCGATCCATCTATGTGGGCAATGTAAGTAGGAGATCCTGGAGCAGAGCCCACCTAGCTGCTCCTTGCCCAGCTGGATGTATGTTTGAGATCCCTAGCGCAGGGGTCCATCTACCCACCACCGAAGGCTGGCTGGTCCCAGCCCAGACTGGGAATTTAACTCAGCATCTGCCTGTGATCCTCAGCTGCTTGCAGATAATCTGTTGCATGTGTCAGCTCCCCAGAATATCCCACTGGAAGCTGCAGGTCATGCAGCATTGCTTGTTCCCTTAAAGTAGGGGGGGGCTCTCTCTTGGATATGGGTTTCCAGGCTGGAGCATTTCAGCTGGAAGGATCTTCTGAACCTCAGGAGGTGGTGAGGTTGTGGTGGCAAGGTGTGTGTAGGGTCAGCGGGGCCCTTTGTCCCCCGTGATGGTGTGTAAATGCTGACCTACGAGCTGGAGGAAGCTGGCTGGTGGTGCTGGAGGGGCTGAGGCTGTCGTTGCAGGTGGATTATGGGGGCACAGCAGAAGAGCTGGAGTCTCACTTCAACAGCTGTGGGCAGATCAACCGAGTGACCATCCTTTGCGACAAGTTCTCGGGGCATCCCAAAGGGTCAGTGCTGTGCATGGGAGCTGGGGTTGGGGTGCTGAGGGTGCTGCCCTGTGCTCCCCAGCCTTTGGGAGCAGCAGGGTCTCCCTGGAGCTCTGCTCACCCTCTCCCCTTGCAGGTATGCCTACATTGAGTTTGAAGAGAAGAGCTCCGTGAAGGCTGCGGTGGAGCTGGACGAGAGCATGTTCAGAGGTCGTGTCATTAAGGTAAGAGCTGGATGTATCCATCCCTCCCATGTGCATGGGGCTGTGCCGATCCCCAGCACTGGCTGAGCCATCCCCTGCCTTCCAGGTGCTACCCAAGAGGACCAACATGCCGGGCATCAGCACCACTGACCGCGGGGGCTACCGGAGCCACTTCCAAGCCCAGCGGGGAGGGCTGGTCCAGCGGGGAGGCTACTATGGAGGACAGCACCCGAGGGTTCGAGGGAGGACGTACAGGTGAGTGGGCAGGGGGTTTCCTTGTGTATTTGGGTCAAGATCCCTGCGGAGCAGGGTGTCCCCAGGATGAGGATAGCTGCTCTTTGCTGTGGCCGTGCTCAGCTTCTCGGCTTTGCAGCTCCAACACAGGGGAGGATGGAGGAGGGCTCTGGCAGGAGTATCCTCCTGGAGACCTGTGCTAGAAATGTCTCCTGCCTGTCGTGTGCTGTTAGTATCGCCTCGGTGCCTGTGGGGTCGGTGGGAGCCTGGTGGTGGCTGGTCTGGCTGGGACACAGGCACCTCAGGGGGACTGCGGGCAGCCGGGAGGGGGTAGGACAGAAGTGAGCAGCCAGCGATGGCGTGGCAGAGCCATCCATCCCCGCTGCTTGTCCCGGCATCCCTCGCGTCCCCAGCACAGGCTAGGAGCTATTTTCCAGCACACTTCCCACTGCTTGTGTGTCTGTGAGCTCGCTGTGGATTAGCTTCAACGATGCCCCAGCCCCTTCAGCATTGTGGGAGGAAGAGAAGAGGAGCTGTGGGGGAGGAAGAAACACCTGGAAACTTGCTCTGTCCCTGCAGGCATTTGGGGGGCGGTGGGTGGGCATCCCAGTCCCAGCCTGACTGGTCCCACAGCTGTGCCTTGGCTCTGGGGCTGCCCTGTCTTTTGGGGGGCTCGGTCTGGGTTAGCTGGGGCAGAAGGGTGAATCCCAGCTCCGGGAGGGAGTGGAGGAGCAGGTAGCTGTGCTTTCAGCTGAGCAATGCCCCCGTGCTTTAGGATGCTGTTCTTGTTCTTGTTTAGGGGTCGGGCGAGGCTGCTGCCCTGGTATTTTCCATACTAGAAAGGACTGGACTGCCCTGGTGATGCCGATGGGACTGAAGTGAGGAGATGAGATTGGAGAGATTTAAGAATATGCCTACCCAAGCCAAAAAAGATTAATTTTAAAATGTGATCTGCCTGCATTTGCTGCACCCACACATCGCCTGGATCCCTACCAGCATCCCAGGAGAGGCCCACCTTAGCTTTGCTTAGGAGACACTGCTTTCGTTGGCAACAGTCTCATTCCAGAGAACACCCCGTCCTGGGAAGAGCTTCTCCCAGACCAGTCTCATCCTCATCCCGTGGAAAAGGACTGTACTGGAGGGGTTTGCAGTAAACCTGGTTTGACTTTTAGCTGTCCAGATGCCCTCCACCCCACTGCGAGGGCTGGCCTGTCCTGCTCGGCCCCTGAAGCGCTCTCAGCTTTGCTGGCTGTTTCTGCAGAGGCTGGATGCTGCTTTCTCTTGCCCATAAGAAGATCCTAAATACCTTTCCAAAGACTGTTTTCTTCTCCAAGTCAGTGGAGGAAGTCTTGGGTTACAGCTCTAGACCTTTTCCTTAATTCCATCAGGCATGTGGATTCCTGACCTTGCTCTTGGGAAGATGGTGGAACCTAATGATGTGTTTTGGGTCTGGTTTTTAGCTTCGCTGCTGCTGTTGTACGTCTAACAACTAGGGGAAGGAAAAGGCATCCTTTGCCATTTCTCTCGAAGCCTCTGTGTCTCCATGGTGGTTAAACAAGATGTGGGTGCCACAAAACCTTTCCCTGCTTTTATTTTGGGTATCAACAACCCCCTCTTCCCCCATTCCTGCTTTTATCCTGAAGCTATAGGGATCAGAGAGTCCTGCTAACACATCATTTTACTTGATTTCTAGCAGTAGCAGTATTACAAAAATTATCTCCGGTGTTGCAGATTTGGTCTGATCTTCCTCTTTACTCCCATTGCCATTCCTGTTGCAGATCCGTGTTTGGGGATGGTGTGAGCCCAGCTGAATTTAGAGGGTCAGGACTGAAGTACAACACATGAGCGGGGTACCGGGGAACGAGCGCTGCCTGGCACTTTCCCCTTCCTGCTGATCTTGTGTTTATGAGCTCTGAAACTGCTCGGTTTTAAAGGAAAAAAAACTTTGTGTTGAGAGAGGCAGGCTGCAAACACCAGCAGACAGCGTTACTGTGTGAAGTTCTGCATTGAAATCGGTTTTATTACGTAATTCTCACGCTAATCTTTCTGGATCCTTGGTTAGGATTCCTCTAACCCAGATGCAACAGATGTGACTGACTCCTAAAGCAGCTTTTCACAGCTCAGGGGGCATTGCCAGGCTAAAAATCCCACTGATTTTTTTTTTTTTTTCCCCCTTAAGATCTCAGGATTTTTTTAAAGCTGGAAGCCTTAACTCTTCATGTTGTGTTGACTTTGCACTTTGTCCAGCGTGGACGGTGCTGCTGAGGCTGGCCTTGATCCAAGCTACCCTCAGGCTTAGACTATAAAACTGGCTTTTGCTAGGGCTTTAAACTTTCCATTTAGTACCTTTGTAAATCCTTGGGACTTAATTTTTAACAAAAACTACTTTGGGGTGTTCAGACTTTCTTGTGGAAGAGGAAATGCTGAGCTCCTGTCTCTGAGTGAAAAAGAGTGAAGATTTTTTACGTGAAAATGTTTTGGAATAGCGGTGTACCGCTGTGCCTTGTTTAGGTAGTGGGTGAGGCTCGAACACTTTCATCTCCCATTATCTGACAGGTGGTTGTTGATTAAATGTATTTAAGTTCTGTTTGAGAGAAAGTATTGTAAATGTCACTTATTTTTAAAATAAATGATCCTGCTGTGTGAACTTCAACGGCAGTGAGACCCCGCTGACTGTGAGCTGACGCTCTACGCTGAGCTGGCGTTCTCCAGGCTTCTTGTATCCTTTGGAGCTGTGCAACTGTCTTATTTATTTATTTTTAGCTATGTTTTATATATTTTTAACGGATTAGGTGCTTGAAGCACAGGCTGCTGAGTGTGGAGCAGGAAAGGCTTGGAGTCGAGGTGTGGGAAAAGCACTGAGTAGCCACTCCGGGCCTACGCCTGCCTGTGTTACTCTGCTGAACTTGCACAGTCTCGCACAGTGCGAGTCTCCTGCACTCTGAGAAGCTGGGATGCTTTTCTAGTTTAGTTGTGGGGTTTTTTATATATAAAAATACCTGCTATTGATTTGGCAGTCTTTAATTAGAACAGCAGGGAGCTGCAGGGGGAGGAGATGCTAACGGAGATTAGTTTGGGATGAGCCAGGCAGCTGTGCAATCCTGACACCTTAATCTCTTGGTGTGGATTTATCCCAGCTGCGCTACCTGTGCTCCCTGACCCGGGTTAGAGCTGCTGTTACCCGTGTCTCAACGAGGTGCAAAGTGATAACAGCAAATACTGTCAAATGGGAGTCACCCAAAGACCTTCCTTCCCCAGGAAGGCAAGCTCAGTGCAGGGCTCCATCAGGTTCAAGTGGATGCTCCGAGACCAGCTGTCCGCTGGCTGCCAGAGCTTTCTCAAGTATGTAAACAGCGGCTGGGGGTGTAGAGAAACCTGGAGCCTTCGGCTGACTTGTGGAGTTTTCTCCTTCCAAGAACTAATGGCGTAAGTACACACGGTAAGGTGTACTTAAGGCCTGGGTTGTTTCCAGCTAAGGAAAAACAGGACAAGGAGCCCAAGTATGTTTGAGTTAAGCATTGCTTGTGTTGTTCCTGTCAGAATGAAGGGTCCTGAGCAGCAGCAAAAGGGGCTGGCAAAGAGGGTAAGGACTGCTGTTGCTGATGTGCTGCTCCTGCTTCGGAGGAACTGCTCTGAAGGCCCAGTACATCTGAGAACAGTGTCACTCTCTGTGCATCTCAGCTGACTGGAATCTAGGTTGACCCTAATAATAATCTCGTAGCTGTCTCTTGTGCAGCTGTGCTTGCTGTAATCACAAGCACAGCAGGAACTGCTGTTTTTACACAAAGCCCAGTTCGTACAGAAACATCTGAGTTGCACAGAGGCACAGCTGCACACATTTCTGTAGGGAACCAGTCTCCTATCTCACCCAGCTGACCTTCCTGAAGGAAGAGCTGACTCTCACACGTTACCTGGAGGCATAAAGCTGAAGAGCGACTTCTGTGCTATACTCAGGCTTGCCAGAGTAGAAATGCATACAAACCATGCAGGTGTTGAGTTTATTTTACATAGAATAAATTCAAAATATTACACATAACGAAGACAATATATACATCACTTTGTAGGCACGCTCCTGTGCATGGGGAATGTTCTCAGTGTTCAGATGAGAAGGGGCAGAGCCTCAGCACACCTGCATCATCATGGAGTTCACCATATTATCAAAAGCCCTAGAGAAGGAAACGAACACAGAATATTAGAGGAAGCAGCTAGTCCTGCACAGCAGATCTCTTGTAACAAAACCAGTGGCTAACAATGCCTCTTACTGGTTAACAAGCTGCTTTCCCCAGGCTGAATACGTGGTTTTACTCTGTAACTATAGCATGCTCTGCTGAGTAAATAATGACTTTAATTAAGCTGAAGTAAGGACAGGTCTTATCCTGGGTTGTAGACCTGCCTGAGCAAAGTGTAAGAGAAGTTGTTCTTGCCTAGGTGATAGAAACTTCCAACGTTATTAAAATTCCTGCGAGATTACGCAGGAGAAATGGGAGGAACTGGCCCTCACATGTGAGGAATTACACATGTTGAATGCCCATCTGGCTCTTACAGAAGGATAAGCCCTGGACAAGCGCAGTTGTTCACTCTGTTTAAACTGCTCTATTTATCTATGTTTATGCTCATGTTTACCTACAAAACAGGGAATTTTTTCTCCCTAAGAAATTAATTTTCTTGAGACAAAAGTTTCTAACGCTGGTTCTGAGGTGGGAGTGAGAGTTCAATGTAACTCCCTCATGAGACGATCAGAGTTTTCTGTTATGCAGTAATGGCCCAAAGGCAACACAGCTGCTCTCCATGTAGGCAGTCAGAGCATGCACGTGTGAACTGGTCAGCCGCAGGGGTTATGCTCCTGGTCCTATTACATCGTAAGTACACTGCAAGTTCCAGGAAGATGACAAAGATCAGAAAGATCAGTATGATCAACTGACTCACCTGGAATGGATGCGGTCCCCAGGGTTATAAAAAGGGTTGCACATTATATCCGTGTATGAATTATGCAGCTTTCGGAACATCTGAAAAGGGATTGTATTTTAATTAATTAATTAGGGGTTTGGGGTTTTTTTTGCTTCTCAGCACTTTATGAATAAGCGGAAGTAGCAAAAACACTGACGTGGCAAGTTGTGCTCTGATTTCCTGCACTTACACTGCGGATCTCATTGTCTCGAAGTGCTGTGTTTGAAGAATCCACCACCATAACAAACTTCACCTTTGAGTTTGTCACGTAGCCGTATCTGTGCAGCTGTTAAGGCATGTGCTTCTGACACACCAGAGCCTGTCAAAGCCACTAAAACAAGGCTGGAGTACACTCAAAGGAACAAGCTGAGAGGAAACGTGACGTTCTTGCTGCACCCAGCACATAGCTAGGACTAGATGAGCTAAGCAAGACACTAGATTGCAGGAACCGTATCCCCTTTCTACCTGACTGATGCCATCTTTGATAACTTCAGGTCACGCTTGCTCCTCTGCTGCCCAGTAAGGCATGCCTTGCCATTTCAGAAGCAGCCTCCCACTAGCTATTCCGGTGAGGTTTTCTTTCTTAAGAAGCGTTTCAATGAGACAGCCACCTTATTTATTCTTGTTCGGGAGACCACAGAGACCTGGAGATCTTCTAGTATCAGCCAGTATGACTGAGGACTTCAAAAATTAACAATCAGAAAACCCAGAATTCAGGTCTGTTACAGCAGGAAACTTCCATCTGTGGGATTCAGAGAAAAAGCCAAAGAAAGTTCAAGAGATCGACTTTGCAAGTTAAAAACACGGGCGGCTGTGGAGTACGTATTTTAGAGAAATCGGACCACACACCTGGGATTTAGGTAATTGACCAGAGACATCTTCACACTCCTACTACTTTCACTTATGTGTTATTAAGGAGTCTAAGATTTGTCCTAGTCACAGTCAACTGTTTTAGCTAAGTGTGGAATAAAGCACACAGTTTATGAAAGGTGAAGTCTAGCTGCACCAGGCACTATTTCACATGTTGTGGTCCCTCATGTAGGCTAAAGGTAAATTTTTCCACCACCTGGTTGGGCAACAAAGCAGATGCTGAACTGACAAGGCACCAAACCTCACCCTCTACGTGACACACTGGTTAGTGAACAAGTCTACGTACTTTCTGCCAATGTCTTTAACATGGCACTAAGTAGGAAGAGAGGTTTCCCACATGGAGTCCCTTGTTAGAAAGAGCCTATAAATACCTAACGGCACGGCAATTTTTCATTACAAAGATACACCTTGTAGTCTTCAGTGGGGTAGAGAAGCCCTAGGTACAGTTCCCTCTGATCTACAAGAGCCTTGCCCATCGCAGAGATCTTTTCATCCACAACATCGAGGGAAGTGTGCACGGTGTAGTGGAATTTCAGCTCGTTTTCAGTTGGAATGCTCCGGATGTAGAGGGGATAGTTCTGAGGAGAAGAACAAGTTATGCTAAATGGGACTGGCCACTCTTGCTGTGTAAGTGACAGCTGATGCCATGACAGTACTTTCACCCAAAGAATCGCTGCTGTCAGAAGCAAGCTATTTTAACCATTTTACATTCACAGCTGTCACAGCACAGCCCCCCCCTTACACCCTGCAGCGCTTGCGGAGCAGATCTGTCTCCATACACCAGCGGCAGGAGAATCACTTGCACAGGCACTGCACAAGGCTCAGGTCTCCCCGCTACCTGACCTGCCCCCTTGCCCCAGCAGAGCCTGTCCCCAGCTCTTTCTGAGGAGAATCCCTCTCCAGGGGGGGTGACAGGACATGCCAGCAGGACACTGTAGGGCACCTCACACTGTTCCTGTGCTCACTAGGCCAGCTCCAGCCCTGGTCCCAGCCTGCTCCATCCCAGCCCACTTCAACCTCCAGCATCTGCTCCGCTCCCATGCTCACACCCCACAGCCTGAGACCCTGCCCCCTTCCCCACAACCTCACCCAGCCCCACAGCCCCAGTCCCACTACCCTCCTCACTCCTGCTCAGGCCCCACAGCCTCACCTGGCCCCACAACCTGAGACGTGGCCCCACTCCCCTCAGCCTCGCCCAGACGCCACAGCTCCCCCTGACCACCCTGTTGCCCTCAGGCCCCANAGGGCGGTGCTGGTGCCCCTCTGCCTGTGCTGGGCCCTGGGCCCCGCCGCGGCCTCCGCGGCGCCCAATATCCTCATCCTCCTCATGGACGACGTGAGTGGGGCCGGGGGACTCCCGGAGGGACGGGACACTTGTCACTGGGNTGTTTGTGGGCGAGAAGGGGACCGGGTACTTGTCCCCAGAGAGTGGCTTGGGATCCTGGGAAGGGGTCAGTGTGGCTGAGAGAAATTGGGCATCAGCTCCGTAGAGTTCTTGTTCCAGGCTGTGGGCTGTGGGAGCTTGTCATTACACAGAATCACGGAACTGTAGTGTTGGAAGGGCCCTCTGGAGACGGTCCAGTCCCACCCCCTGTCAGAGCAGGGTCACCCAGAGCAGGGGGCACAGGAACGCGTCCAGGCGGGTTTGGGATGTCTCCAGAGAC
>VXBO01010796.1:58594-112788 GCA_013400135.1 Rhinoptilus africanus | reverse complement strand
TGTTTGTGGGCGAGAAGGGGACCGGGTACTTGTCCCCAGAGAGTGGCTTGGGATCCTGGGAAGGGGTCAGTGTGGCTGAGAGAAATTGGGCATCAGCTCCGTAGAGTTCTTGTTCCAGGCTGTGGGCTGTGGGAGCTTGTCATTACACAGAATCACGGAACTGTAGTGTTGGAAGGGCCCTCTGGAGACGGTCCAGTCCAACCCCCTGTCAGAGCAGGGTCACCCAGAGCAGGGGGCACAGGAACGCGTCCAGGCGGGTTTGGGATGTCTCCAGAGACAGAGACTCCACCACCTCCCTGGGCAGCTTGGGCCAGGGCTCTGCCACCCTCAAAGTAAAAAAGTTCCTCCTCATGTTTAGATGTAACTTCCTGTGCTCAAGTTTGTTCCCGTTACCTCTTGTCCTGTCGCTGGGCACCACTGAAAAGAGCCTGGCCCCATCCTCCTGACACCCACCCTTTCAGTATTTATAAGTGTTGATAAGGTCCTCCCTCAGCCATCTTTTTTCCAGACTAAAGAGACCCAAATCCTTCGGCCTTTCTTCGTAAGAGAGGTGTTCCAATCCCCTTATCATTGGGGTGAGAGCGGGGCCCTCATAGTGAGGTAATGTCCTGGGGCTAGTGGAGGGGCTCCCGCGGTGGCCCACCCTCGCCCAGGCGCTAGTGATGGGGGCATGGTTTGAGTGCCCGTGCCTTGTGAGCAGGGCTGCTGTCAGAAACACTTTGTTGATGCCTGGGAAATTTGTTCGTGGTGTATGCACAGCATGTCAGAGATGCTTTGGTGGTGGTCCCTGAGCTTGCGGGAGCATGATGGCACGTGGGCTGGGTCCAAAGTTGTACTGGTGCTAAGGCAGGCCTTTAAATAGAAATTTCATCAAGGTGGCTCCCCATGAGCCTTATCCTGCAAATTACTCTTTCTTGACATCTTTCTAAGTGTACATCAAGGGCTATTTTTGGGCCTGGCAAGAGCTGTGTTTTGAGAGCATGTCTGGCACATTTATTTGCTTCTTTGCACTGCCTAGAGCTCTGTCTCTCCCTGGTGTGTACGATCCCTCTAAGTCACACAGTTTCCAGCTTCGCTCATCATCCCTTTCAGGTGGTGTTCGGCCTCCGTGTTCAGCCCTGTGCTGAATCCCCTCCTGTCACCAGTAGGCCAGCGCCTCTGGGCCGGCACATGAACAGGGCCTGTACCGTGATTCATGGTCAGAGGTCTTCAGCGCAGTGATTCAGGCACAGCTCACAGGTTGATGTGATGATCTGGAAAAGTTTGATTGAAATAAGCAGGAATATTTGAGTAAATTTGGAAGTACTTACTCTGAAAGCCATCATGCCCATGAGATTTCTTAGATCTATAAAGTCAAAGCCATATGCAAGTCTTTTGGAATAAGTGCTTACACACCTACATACCTTATCTAGAAGTCTAATCATCTTATCTACCAGTCTGTTGATAATGACTGAGCAATTAACTCCATGGTCCTTGGCAAAGGATTCCACCGGCTGCTAAATGTTGAAAAACAGGGTGTCTCGGTGTTTTCAAACCTTGATAGAATCATTCTGAAGTTAAGGCTTGGTTTTGTAGCCTACAAAAATAATTGTGGCAATATCTTCTAACACTAGCAATGGATGTAGTGCTAGTAGCACTGAATAAGGTGCAGCTACAGGCGTAGGCAAGAAACTCCAGTACCTTTCAGGAAATGGTCTAGAAGCCCAACTTGCTTCCTGAAGAACTAAACAAGAAGAAAATTAATTCTGTTAATTTTTGCTCTCTGAACCGGGGGAGAAAAAAAAAAAAAGGCAATAAATCTGTTCTTGAAGAGCAGAAATAATCATAGATTTGCTTACAACTAAAAGTCTTTCCACTTTTGCACCCTGTAGTGTCTTAGACACATGGGTAAGGAAATATATTCACTTCCAACATGTTCAAGGTGCTGCCACCTTCCTGTTTTGCTTCTCTTCTGATATTGTCATGTTGTCTTTCAGGTGCGTTTGTAGTAGAAATGCATTGTGTGCTGTTTTAAGCTTCCCAAAAAGCTAAGGAGTGTGGATGTCTGACTTAAAGGGTGGGCAAGCTCTTCCGCTTGTTTGGCTCCGTTTTGCCAGTTCAACATAACTGTTGTTTTCATAGTATTTCTACACTCCTGTACAAGATAATTACCTTGTAAGCCTAGTTTTTCTGGACAGTTGAGCCTCCAGCAGTCCATCGCAATTTTCCATTCCCCAGTATTTCCCCCCAAGCTGGCATTTGTGATTTTCAAGATGAAAGTTCCTTGGGACAGTGATTATCCCACTCTAGAAGTGTTGGTACAGCACGAGACGTGATGAAGCACAGATCCTGGCTGGAGTTTTTGTGATCTATTTATTTATTTAAAATACATCTCCATGGTCTTTTTCCTTTGATCCTTCAGTAACTTCTGTGACTCTGACAGTGTTTTTAAATTAGAGCAACATGATTTTTTTCTTTCTTCTTGATGATAAACTGAAGAATAGAGAACTCAAGGGTGATCCCACTGAGTCCATTTTAATTCCACATCCTAGTGCTGGGTGGTACCATTTAATTGCTCCTCCCTCAAACCTCAACAGCTGGCTCTGCAGCTCTCCAACAGTTTTCTTTTCCAAAGTGCACTACTGCAGTGTAAATGTTAGACTCTCAAATGGGACCAGACAGATGGTTTTCTAAAGATCTCGATACATTATGCCCTCCATATCAGGTGCTCACCTGATACGCATCTGTATTAAAGAAAGCTATTGCCTTTTTTAAAGCGTAATGTAATCTCCAGCAACCACAGTGCTTAATTGCTCATTAAGTTGTTCCCTTCTAGAACCTTCTGTTTTAAGTCACTTACTTTTATTTGTATTATTACCAGTAATAGCGTTCAGCAGTGAATGTAGACAACGTGATGGTAATTTTACAGTTCTCCTGGTGTGTGACCTCTCTGAATTAGGAGGAAGATGCAGGGCGAAACCACTGTTTTGCAAATAAGCAGTGTGAGATATGACGCCTCTGGCAGGTTTCTCTCCAGAGCTTCCTTTTAAAATAAACACTTTCTCTCTTCCTCCAGCACTGCTTTTGAGTTTAGACCTTTTCCTTGCATTCCTAGTTACGTATACACAAATGGATAGGTGGATAGATAGATTCAGCAGGGGTCAGTGGTCCAACACAAAGACATATCACCAGGGTTTGAAGGGTCAGACTTTTAGCTGTACAACATTGAGCATATCATGTGTAACTCCCTTTTCCTCCCTGGTATGTGTGCATTTGTCAGTCTTCAGGCACTTGAGTAAGAGTTTAATCTCATGTGTGCCTTGGTTTCCCATTTGTGAGTGAAAACTATAATAGTTCTCTGCTTCATTGGATTGGGGGATATCATTCTTATAACATTTGTGAAGTAATCCCTAAATAAGGAGATAAGCACTATAAAGATTTAGAAGTGAAGGGATACAATAGAAGTGTTATGTGGGCCCAGAAGCATTGTTGTCATGGAAGAGTAAGCGTACTTTTACATCTTTTGGTGTGTTCTTTTTACAGATGGGTTGGGGTGATTTGGGAGTTTTCGGAGAGCCTTCTAAGGAAACTCCTAACTTAGACCAGATGGCTTCAGAAGGGATGCTTTTCCTGGATTTTTATACTGCTAACCCCCTCTGTTCTCCGTGTGAGTAAACTTGAGTTTTAAACTAGCATATAAGCATGCCACCTTCTGAGAAGATTGGGATGTTTGCCAGCATCTGACATGAACTAGCAACCAAACCAGCGATTACCCTCAGGGTAGAGTTTGGAATTAGTGCTTTGATCTTGCATTTTGCTCCCTTTTTATTTACTTTTGATTGGAAAACCTACACTCTTTGGTTCATACAAAGCAGTGTTTTAGCAATCAAATCGGTCCAGCTAAAGGACTTTTTAAACCATTCTGGTTTAGTATTCTAGCCTCAGTCACTGTGTTTTTTAATCTTTTTTATTTTGGGGTAAACAGACAAAGCTGCATCTAAATTTTTGCTGAACATACCTTGTACCTAGTTTGTTCGAGTCCATTGTGTTTGGTGAGACTCATGCAAGGAATGGCAGCGGGTTTTTCCTGCTTTTGACGCTGGTGGCTTGCAAGGTTCTTGGGGAAGGGACAGGAGATAAAAGAAACGTTTGGGTCTGGGAGATGCAGATATTTTTATCCTTAATTCTTTTTCTGTGGGGTGAGGGTTTTTTTCTTTCTTTTTTTCCTCAAACATGATTGACAGGCAAGAACTGAAACAAAAATGAGGAACAGCAGCTTTTTATTTGAGCTTTCATTTCGTACATAATTTGTCAGTGTGCTGATGACATCCTTGCTCAGAAAAGGCATTTAAAATATGCTGAAGTCCTGCTAAGTCCAGTGGTGGTACTGCATATGCTTAAAAGTTAAGCATCTATTTAAATGTTTCCTGCAGTCAGGACCTGACTCTATTGTCAAAGCTGGGCAGCTCTTTCTTCACTATTACATGACTTCTGTTAAGGCAAGCTTGAAAACCTTGCCTTAAGCATGTAATCAGTTTCTGTGACAATTTCCTCTTACATGTATATGTCAGGTATTCCTGCTATAATTACTGAGATAGAAGGGCTGCTACATTGTCTATTGAAAGTAATTACTCTGCAGCGGTGGGTAATTTAATAAAGGGGCCAAATTTCAGTCGGGTTTGTCCTGGAATTACTCAAATATTGTATCAGAACCTGTCTATCTCCATGGCTCACTGGAGAGAAGAGTTACTGCCTATTCTAATGTGAGTGGTGTTAGTAGCTGGCTGTGGCACAAGGACAATGCCGTGCTTCAGTCAGTACACTGTCCTCAGCCTTAATATGATGATAATATTAAACAGAGAATACATGTAAAATAAAATGGTTTTTGTTGTTATTTGCAGCAAGGGCAGCACTATTGACGGGCCGTCTCCCAGTCAGGAATGGTTTTTACACTACAAATGCACATGCCAGAAACGGTATGGGATTCACTCCTGATTTGCCTTCCTCTCTTGATTTCCCTCTGTGCTTTGTAGGAAGTTTTGCTTTGAACAAAGGCTTGGCTTGGTGATCTTCCCCTGTGGATCTTCCAGAGTGGCACAAAAAGATTACCATGTTAACTGCTGGTAATAAGCGTGAGATTTATTGCTTCCTCTTCATCAAGCAGAAAACCTCCTCAAATTAAGAGACTTAAACAAGATTGGTTGATCCATTTGCTTAGTTATTCCTTTGGGCAGTCTGGTGAAAGGAAGTCATGTGGGGTGTATGTTAACACCCAGAGTAAAGAACAAGCTGGTTACAGTTTTACTCAGCAGCCAGTTTTCTAGCCATTTCAGCCTAGGTGGTTTTATAGCACTGTTGTGCCTGTGGTGCTTCCAGGGAAGATTACCAGTTCGTAATGTCCCTGGGTTGATTTGGGTTCCTGTCATTGATTCCAGCGTGACAGACACCATGTGAGACCGTGCGTGCTTGGGCAAGAATGAGCAGCTATGTACTGATTCACACTGTACATCAGCAAGCGTGCTTGGCTGTCTCCATCCTAACCAAAGTCACACCTTAGACTCTCAAGGGCCAGAGAACTGTGGACTGTGGGAGGCATATAATTTCTTTCCGCTTTTGCAGTCTGAGCAAGTTTATTGATGGTTTGATTTAGGAAAAAAATGCCTTCATTTTAGAAAATATAAAGCAAATTCATGAGTGTAAAGGCAACTCCAATGCACAACTAGAGCACTCGCTTTCTTTATGACTCCCCTTTTCAAGGGTCTCTCCTTCATTCTGTGTTGGCAGCCTCCTTTATTATTGTCTGTGGTGTGCAAGGGGGTGGAGAACTCCCTTTGATTTCTCTGAATCAATTTGTTCTCTTCATCTTGTGACCTGGGAGGACTCCCAAGGAGTGATATTGCTGGGACTTCAAAGTAATTGCTGTTTCTGTCCCAGGAACAGTGCTTCTAATGATGAGTAGCCATGAGCTGCTTGCTCTAATATTTGTAAGAGTTGGAAAGATTTTTTTGTTTGTTTTACGCAGCATACACGCCACAGGATATAGTAGGAGGAATCCCAGATTCTGAATTACTGCTTCCAGAGTTGCTGAAGAAAGCTGGCTACACCAACAAGATCATTGGCAAATGGTAAACTTATTTTAAGATCTCTTGCTTTGAGATTCCAGTATGCGTGTGTATGTATTGTGACAGAGCAGCAGAACAACCAGAACTGCATGAAAAAAACCCAATTTTTTTCAGATGTACAGCTTTTGAAATCTGTGGTGGATCATCCCCCCTGCTGTGATCAATTTCTGAATTGAGTGTTACCATTACAAGTACATACATATATCTTCATACAAAGAGTTGAAGGGGGTTTTATGTATATATATGTTTATAAACCCTTCAACTCTCTGTGCTTTCATCCATGTATGACACAATTTAATCAAAAAACACTAAGATGTTCTGTTGGAACTTGCCTTGAGCACCTGTCTTTGGCCCCTGCTATATGTTGGGTTTTTTTGATCATAGACTGAATTGTGAAAGCTTCTTTTGGCAGGAGTAGAAGTGTGTGGTATAGAAATAGAGATGCAGACATCTCCAGGGCTACATTGAAGATTGTTCATCAAGTGGAGAAGGTCAAGGTGGATAGGAATAGGTTTGATTGGGATAGTTGATACTAGGTGTTTTAAAAGACTTAGAGGGCTGATCCAATACTCTGTGAATATTGTCCTTTGACTTTATGGACTTTCATGGAAGTACACTATAATCTTTGTAGAGGATACAGAAGAACTTCTAAAAAACCCAATGTTTTGTGATGTTTGTGAAGAATCGGAAGGGAACAGCTTGAAAGATACTCAGATCAAACAAGCACAGTGGAATTACCAGCGTAATAGTTGAAACCGGTGCATTTGTAACATTTGAATTTCAAATGTACTTGTGGGCTGTAATGGAATCCCATGGGGCTTGGGGATCTCTGAACAGTTGATTCACAGTTTGGAACAGTGCTGTAATAAATAAATGCATAAATAGCAACTTCGAAACTACATAGACACCAGAGGAGTACTGCTTGGTTAACAGAGTAATTGTTAATGAAGAGACTTCGGACAGGAGTAGTATCCGGGGGATACTGTTTAAGAAAGTAATGGGATACAATTTATTTACCCGTTTTGTTAACAAGTTAGAGAAGAGTGAGTTTGAATTGTGGTTGGATTCACCGCTGCTGCTGAAATTGGAAGGAAAGCAAACTAACCTAAGACAGTGAATTATTTATTACCGCAAATCCATACAGCAGAGTGGCCGTGAAGAATCGGATCAGTGGGCTGAATGCAATAAGATGCAGTTCAGTGCTAATAAATGTAAATTCATACACCCAGGGAAAAGAAATAAACAACGCACATACAGACTGGTTCCAGGCAGTTTTTTGGAAAAGAGCAAATCTGGAAGAACCTGCGGCTGTTAGCAAGAAGCAGAGTAAATATGAATATGCAGTGCACTATCGCTGTGCACACAAGAACTGTTACCCTGGACAGGACTAAGGAATGATACTGTACAGTAGCAGTTCTCTGTCATTTGTACACACCACCTGCTTCCTCGAAAGGTGTAAAGAAATGCAAAGTAGTTAAAGTGGAGTCTCATCCTAGCCAGGCATAGAATTTTAGGGCTTTGAAAGATTTTTAAGTTTTCCAGAAGAAGATTTTTTTATCTTTTCAGCATCCCTTTTAAAAACTTTTCAGGGTGTCCTGTGACAGTAAGTTCCACAGTTTAATTATATGTTTGCAAGTCAAGTATTTTCCATGACTGTTTTACAATTTGTTGCATTTCATTAAACATCTTTCTATTTTTTTGTGTTGTGAGAGGGAGAGAATAATTTGCATCTCGGTAATTATTTGCTACGTTTTTCAAGTCTCTTCCTCTGTAAGTTCTCTTAGGACTTTCTTAGAACAGAGTATTTTTTCATGTCCCCTGTGGCAGAAACACCCAGGAATAGCTCTGTGTTACCATATATATGATTGAGGAAGGGGCAGAATCCTGCAGGTCAGACTTGCAGTTTTAGTTACATCACCAAGGTATGATCATAGCTGGAATTATGATTATGTTCTGTTATAACTCTATTTTGGAATAGCTCAGAATAACACCATGAATCGTTTTACTTCAGGAAATGCATTTTATGCCCCTTGTGTTCCAAAAATGTGCAGAGGGTGGTGGCACAAAATGGACAGGTTGCAGATGCAGGCTTGTGAGTGGAAGCTGGAATGATTAAATATATATTAAGCTAGAGAGATCTCCTTTAGAAACTGGGAGAGGAGTGGCATTCTGTATATTCAAGATAGTATAAATGAAGGAAATTGAGAATTTGCTGTATAGAAGCTGGAGATTAGAGAGAAGCTTTGTCTTGAAGTTAAGGATGGAGAGTTTTCAAGCTGCATAGTAGAATGGAGCTGTCATCGGGAGTAGCTAAACTTGTTTTATGTTCACATGTGAACATAAAGAACTCATTCTCATTTACATTCAGGTCTCTTTGTACCATTTTGGCAGTATGAGTATTCCATAAAGGGAATACAGATATAATGGTACACTTCATGAGCTTTACCTTGTGTTTT
Source organism: Rhinoptilus africanus (assembly GCA_013400135.1). NCBI lineage: Eukaryota > Metazoa > Chordata > Aves > Charadriiformes > Glareolidae > Rhinoptilus > Rhinoptilus africanus. The sequence continues at coordinate 104,231 of VXBO01010796.1, read as the reverse complement.
TATAGCTTAGTGGTATAAAAGTGACTTGTCGTAGATCAGAATCCTTAAGTAAAGCATTACGTGCATCTTTGCAGTGGCTTTGGGCAGCGTAGTCCATCAGTACAGATCATCAAGACAGTGTGAGAGAAGACACCAATAGAAGGAAATAATGGAAAACAAAGATTGGACAGTAGACTAAAATGGGTTATATGTAAGCACTGGAGTGAGTCTGCATGGATGCACTTGCAATAACTATGAGAAAGATCAAGACAATGCTCTGCAGTCATTTATTTGATTAAAATGCTTGAAGTTTTTCTTCTTAGGCAAAGATTGTTTTCTTGCATGCCATTCTTATGAGATTATTATTTGCTTCTTTGCAGCAGAATTTTAACTCGTCTGTTTCTTTTGCTCCTAGGCATCTGGGTCACAGGCCCCAGTTCCACCCCATGAAGCATGGGTTTGATGAATGGTTTGGATCCCCAAACTGCCATTTTGGACCTTTTGATAACAGAGCGCTTCCAAATATCCCTGTGTACAGGGACTGGGAAATGATTGGCAGGTAATTCAGCTGCTTGCCTGGTAATGTTATTTTCTTTGCTTTCAGTGCTGACATTACAGTGCTGGAAGATAAGTGCTAGCGTAGCAAACCCATTTCAGTAAAAAGGGGTTGGCAAAAACAGCAGCTGCTTCAGAGTCAGAGTTACAGACTCAGTTGGATGGGCAGTGATCTACAGGTACTTCACCCTGTGCAGAGGACTCTGACAGCATGTCAAGCATTGGGAATATCCTGCCTCATATATGATCTGAGATGCTTACTACAGAGGGCCCTGAATGTCCTGTGGTCCACCAGTAAGCCAGTGCAGGAAAGATGCCTGGAAAAGGTCATGAAACACATGAATGGCCCTTGTGGGTCAGGCTCAAGGTCCATTTAATCCATTATACTCTGTGATGACCATGTGTAGTGAATGCTTATGGAAAGGGTATAAGAAAACAGATATGTGGAATGGTCCTCCTCTTGCATGGTTGTCCACCTTCCTAAACTGAAGGTTGTGTCCAGATCTTTAATAGCCACTGACTTAACTTCCATGAACTAGTCTTGTCTCTTTTCTGAACCTATTCGTATTTCTGGTCTCTACAACATCCTGTGCCAGGATCTCTCTCCTGCTTTGCCCTTGTACTTTTGAACAGGACTTTCCCTTTAGTCTGGGATGGCCAATAACCAGCATTACAAGGCCTGGGTGGTGGTTTCCATTGGAGCTAAGACAGAGTGAAGGGAAAGCCTTGTGGGAAAACACACAAGGCAGACAGAAACAGGAAGGTATAGATTAACTGTCAACAGGTATGTGAATTTCACATCTAGGAGAGGAAGCAAGGATAGCCTTTCACGGGGGAAGAAGAGGTTTTGAAAGCAATGCTGGCAGCAAAGGGTACTCGAGTGCTGTTGCCGAGGCAGTACCTGCTGCTTCTCAGTTGTGATTGTGGCACTCTGACTTCTCCAGTTTAAGCTGGGACAATATAGACCTACTTCTACGGCATCGATGCCCCTCAGTGACTAGGCATGCTAGCTGCCTAATAAACTTTATTCTGAACTCCTAAACGGCTTTTTGTAGGAATCCTGTCATCCTCATCTCTACCTTACCATCTAAATTTAAAGTTGAAGCTTGTTAAATGTGAAGTTAAATGTTTGATCCTGTGGATTAATAAAGGTCTGAGTACCAAGGCCAACCTGGAAGTTGTGTGTTGACCATCTAAGGATGCGACTGCTGTACAGTGCCTCCCTCCCAGAGATGTTTGCTTATTCTGTCGTGCCCTAAAGGCTTCCTGTGGTGATTTCACTCCACTACTTCTCTTGGAAGCTGGTTCCATTTTATACTGAAAGACCTCTTTATTCCTTCTCTTCCTGTTTGTAATAACCTTTTGTCTGTTTTCATAACACCATTCTGTGCTCCCAAGTCTGCAGTCTGTGCCATTCTTGTCCATTCACTTTTGCGCCTGGTTATCATCTTATTTCACTTGCTGTTACTCTCCTGAGGACCGCCCCCAGCTCTTCTTTGCCTAATTGGTATCCAAAGATATGTCTAATATAACGTTTTCAAAGCAGCCCAAATTCTGATTCCAGGATTGCTCTATTTCACTGAAAGTTGTCGTGTACTTCTGCAAATTTTATTCACGCATCAAACAGTTCTCTATTGAAGGAATAGTGGCATGAGATCTTTAAGCACACTACCCATACGCTAACAGCCTAACTGTGAAAAGTTGGTGTCTCGGGTTTGCCCAAGTCTTGTTGTAATTAATTTGGATCTATCTGTTTCACTGCTTTCTCCCATGAGAAAAAATATGGTGACGTTCTTTTTAATATCTGAAGAGCATTTGCTGAGTAGCAACAGTGACCTGGTTGTGTAAGGAAGGGGGGAGAGGATGTATATTCCTTAGGATTGATTATTTTTTTTTCTCTCTGATTCATTTTATCTTCAGATACTATGAAGATTTCAAAATTGATCTGAAAACAGGTGAAGCCAACTTGACTCAGATCTACCTGCAGGTACTGTCTATTTTAATACTGGTTTCTAAGCCACAGTGACTTTATGTTTCTTTTTTTGTAGAGGTTTAGATGGCCGAGGATGATTCCGTTAAATTCATTTTTATTGTTGTTTACAGGAAGCTCTCGATTTTATTAGCAAGCAGCAGGCCAGCCAGCAGCCATTCTTTTTATACTGGGCAATTGATGCTACCCACGCTCCTGTTTATGCCTCCAAACATTTCCTGGGCACTAGTCAGAGAGGACTGTAAGTCTTGTTTTTGTGGGTATTGGTTTTATTAGGGTTTTTTTAATTAATACCTCATGCTGCAGAAACAGAAAACCTAAGCAATGTTTATTAGATCCAAGTATATGGATAATTTCTCAAAAGTGTATGTGTGTGCTGAAATACATTAGTTAGTGAGGACTTTGCTTGGATTGTTCTTTAATAATTTTGCTATAATCTGAAATGAAGATCATGTGACTGAAAAATGAGGGAGAAGGGGGAGTCTAAGCTCCTTTGCCAGTTGTGTGAGTAATGAAGTGCTGTATGTGGCACAAATGATTTTTTGGAAGGCTTTTGCGCGATTAGTGCCTGTTTTAAAAGCCTATAAATCAGACTAGCAAGTAGAAAAACATGCACGAAAAACTCAATTTACAGGAGGCAAAGAGCTCTGTAGATAATTGTGAGCCTTCCTTCTGAGGTTGCAGTTTCAAACCAGCATCTAGAAGCTAAGCTGCGTTATTAGCTTCAAGTCTATGGCGCAGTGGCATTGCCTATATTTGAGAACTTTATAGCCAAATTTATATCGGTTGCTGGTCTCTGTCCAAGAGTGGCTCACATCTAAACAAAATGTGACTCTTAATGCCCAAGAGAAGTTGCTCTCTCTAGGTAGGAGACACAGATTTAGCAGTGACAATGAAAAACTTTATTACAGTACCTGATGCATAAGAGAATTGTTTCTGCAGCACAGGTATAAATTAACGTCCACTAAAAGCATTGTGGCTGACTCCAATGCATTATGCTGTGTTACACTTTTCCTCTTTTGCTGCCTTTAATGTTTTGCATCTGCTTTTGCCTCAGATATGGGGATGCTGTGCGAGAAATTGATGATAGCATTGGAAAAATCCTAAAACATCTTCAGAAGCTGGGTATCAGTGAGAACACTTTTGTTTTTTTCACCTCTGATAATGGGGCTGCTCTCATTTCAGCTCCTAAACAAGGTGAGTCTCAGATGAACAAACTGGCCTGGGGTTGTGAAATCCAGGCTTAAGTCATCTTGTCTGGGGGGAGGGGGTAAAGAGAGCTGTACTTGGAGTTTTCCCTTCTGCAGTTAGCAGAAGCCTCAAAATTCCGAGCATTTACATTTAGAATTAGCTTATGTTCATTACTTCTGGTCACTGTTGGAGGAGATACTCTAAGTTAAATGGACTTTTGGCCTAACCCAGTCTGGCTGTTCACCTGTGTGCATTTCCACTTTCTGCTCCACTGTCAGGGGGTGAATATTTTTAATTTATTCAAGACCAAGCACAATAACTTAGCAGTGTGTTTACTCTCCATCTGCCAAATGCATATTTGAGCTTTCTGAGTAATTACAGAGAGTTCAAGACGTCCTCCTTCTTTAGCTCTCATGAAAATAGCAAGAAGAAAAAACATTTTTGTTACTTCACAAGTTTTCTTTTGTTTAAACGATTGTTTCTCTCAGAGTCATTGCAAATTGATTTTATAACCCGCTCTCTTCAGTTGGAGGCAGGCTGTCTCGTGGTTATTGGACCACAAAGCTGGGAGTATCCTGAGTTCTGATTTCAGCTGAGCCGCTGTGTTTGACTTTGTGTGACCTGAAATCAGCCACAGGACCTCCCTGTTTGTTCCTCAGCAAGCTTAGCTACGAGGCTGGATTAAAAACTCAGATGTTCCTGCAACGCACTTGCTATCTCTGAGAGTGAACATTCAGGGAATGCATGATTATTTTTCTCATTCTCATATCTGCATCTAATACTGCTCTGGTGTTTTAAAAGGATTATGAAAAAAATACTATTTCTGCCTGAAAGTGTCAGATTTCCTTTAGTTACAAACAGCAGTTGACATCCTTAAAGGGAAGGGAAATGCCAGGGGAGTATCTTCTGTTTGTTTAGGTTTGGGTTTTTTTCCTTTGTTTGGTTGATAGCAAGTTGTGTTTAACTGTCACTTTCTCCCTGACCTGGAAAGACCCTCCTACAATTTCATCATTAAGGGGTATTTAAAAAAAACCCAACACAAAACCAAACAAAACAACAACAAAAAAACTAAATCCAAATAACTCTGGACATGTTATTTGAAGAAGCATTCATGCAGAAATGAAAATGCATTTAAAACTAGCCTAAAAATTTCCTAGTTCACAGTGTCCCTTCAAAATGATATTGATATATTGTGGGGTTTATGGCTTTTCTCTCTCTAGGAGGAAGCAATGGTCGTTTTCTCTGTGGCAAACAAACCACCTTTGAAGGTGGCATGAGAGAACCAGCTATCGCTTGGTGGCCCGGACATATACCTGCAGGAGGGGTGAGTATCTGCTTTGAAAAATTCTAATTGGTCTTAAGTGGACTGAAGTGAATGGGATGGTTCTTGCTGGGTTCAGTGGGCTTTGGATCAAACTTTTAACATGCCCATGTCTGTCCAGATGTCTGTCTAAATAAGGAACTGAATGCTGCCCCTCATGAGCAATGCTGTTCCTGTTCATCATTGCAAATTTGCATCTAAAGTGTCTATGATCAACACTTCTGTGAGCACCAAGCGGTCTGGTCTTTTTTGTTTTCCTGCTGTGTTTAAACTCTTTAGTCTTTTGGACCACGATATTTTCAGTGGGTTACATATTTGAACAAATTGGAGTATAAAGACACGTTGCTAATGTGTGTCCCAGTCTAGAGCAGGAGTGTGTTGCCCACGCGCACTCTCTATGCCCTGAAGTATCAAATGGTTTTACTCTCACGGCTCTTGCTTTCATGTTTGATAAAAGTTCCACTAGGGGAGGTCTAGATACCAGACTATTGCTCTTTCCTGCCTGTACACAAATTCAGATATGATCACTTCAAAATAATCCTCCAGTGGCACTACCAGCCTCTCTCGTCCCAGTTCTCATTAAAGAAAGATGCAATCAATTCTTCTGCAGGCAAGGTTCACAGTAAATAATACAGATTCCCTCCCCTTTGTGAGCATCTCTTATCCCTGAAGAAAGTGCTACTTCATTAACTGGGTGCTGTTCTTAAGACTGCAAACTATTCATAAATAAAACATTTTTCTAAGTTACATTCCTTTTCAGTGGTTTGAGTCAGGATAATGATAATTTATCATTTACATTTAGGAGGAAACCCATCAAGATAGCTTAGATCTGCAGCTGAGGGCAGGAGGGTAGTTTGGTTTCATCACTTTTAAAGAGTTCACTAAACCTACTAGGGATGTTTTATTATTTTTTTAATTTGAAATGAAAACAGTCTTTTTGTTTAAATTTAAACATTTCCATAAAGCCTTTACAAGCCAAGTTAAACAGCCTTGGGCTAGCATACGAGAACATGAAACTGAAGCTGACTGTTTTGTTTTCCATGTCCAAACTGAATAACGTGCTAAAAGTAAACATGCTTATAAATGGGGACAAGTAAATACCAAATTTAAAAATTCTTTCCATTGTAGTAACTCTGAGGATAATTAAGAACATGAGTAGAGAAATCACTGTGCCTGTTTCTTTTCTAAGAGTAACTGGCCGGTACCCCTCTCACAGGTAGTCTTTTGCATGTAGTGCAGCAGCGAAGCTTTACGTGGTGCAAAACGATCTCAGTAGCCTGGTGTGATGCATGGCTTCCTGCCTGAGGCCACAGTTGAAGCTGCTGTTTGAACTCCTGTGAGCAGTCATTTCTGTGCCAAATTAATGTGTTTGCACAGGAGGGTGGACTGGCCGATGCTGTACTGTCATGAGCCCGTGCATGCTCAGTGAGCTGGAGAGTGTGCTTATTGTCTTATTGGGCGGGTATGTGCCTGAACATCCCCTCCTCCACCGCTGCTGGTACCATCCTTGGCACTTAAGCACGTGCTTAACTTTAAATCCTTCCTGCCCTGGGCTCCCGTTCCGGATGCTGCCTGCCAAATGCCTGCACGTGAAGGTGTTACGCTCCCAGACGTCCTCTGGGACTCCACTCGGGTACTTGAGAAGCCTGTTCTGAACTCTGTCCCCAGGATGTGCTGCTTTGCTCTGAGTTAGACCCCCACACGATGCTACTGATAAGTAAATATGTGATAGCTACTTATATGTCTTTTCTGCTTGTATTCTTGCCATCGAGGCTCCAGTACTGGTACCCACAGCAGCACTGACGGCAGGTGAGAGGTTTGGCATTGCTTCTTTGTAATACAGCTCATGCTACGTTGGCCTGTGGGGCGCCTGTAGTTATTGCTTCATAATTGCCTCTTTCACTGACATAGCAAGTGAAGAGACATGTGTTTGCTGGTACATTTTTGGCTTGTTTTCTGTATCTTGTGGAGTCTGTAGCTTCAACACCTTCTTCACTGCGAGTTTAAACTAGTCAGCCTGAGTCCTGTGTAGTCCAAGAATCTGTAAAATGTGGGAAAACTGCTTCAGAGTCTCTCACTGGTCTTTCTTTTCAAATGAGTTGAAGGAAACAAAAGCTTGGGAGCCCTGAACCAGGGGGGAAGCAAAGAGCTTCTCAGGAGTACCAAGCACAATGATGAAGGGTCAAGTCCTCCTTCCTACGCTGGGATTGCTGCCGGTGCAATGATTGTTCTTTCCCAGCTGTGGACATTTTGAGGAGCAGGCGGAGGACCACCGGCTGTTTCAGTTGGCACAACTGCATCCAGAAAAGAGGACTTGTGTCTCTGGCCAGTGAAATCCAGTTATTGGGTGGAAGGCTCATTCTGCTGATGGGAACTGTCAGTTTAATAATAATCTTATTGATATATGGGGGGGGAGGGTCGTTTCTGTTAAAGGGTACATTTGTTTGCTGAAATAAAGGACTACCTTTTTATTTAAACAAAAGAAATTAGGTGACAGGATTGCGAACACTTGACAGGATATTGATAGAGGTTAGGATAACTGGTGCAGTTGGCTGATTTGCAGTTTTTTGGGCGAGAGGGATGCCTCAGGAGTGCGTGTTGCTCTTGGCATCAACATTCAGTTAATTCTGGTCCCCCATCAGGAATATTTATTCACACACAAACAGCCTTTCTGCAGTTTCCTCCTCAGCTACGTTTTCCAGGTGAATTCACAACAAATCAGCATTTCAACATTCCCCACATCCCATCTGCCTTCTGGAAGGATCCAGCTGGAGAGGAAAAAAAAAAAAATCATATTCTGTTGGTATTTGAATCCTCCTCCTCTCTTCCCTCACCCTCCTCCTCCTCCCCTTCCTCTCTCGTGCCTGCTTCCTGAAGGAGAAAAGAACATATCAACCCAAAGACAGCATTGCAACCTTTTCTTCGCTATCTCCCATGGGGCGCAAATTGAAATTGAATTAGACAGGGATATCAGGTCTGCTCGCTGTGATAACTGTAAAAGGATTTTATTTAAAAACACCCTGACATTTGTTCACCCAGTTTCAAATATTTAGCTTTCCTCCTTTCCATTCCTGGCGGGGGCGACTTTATTAATTGTCGCCTTTGATTCAGAGTTAAAGCTTGAAAGCACTGATAACAGCAGTGGTGACTATTTCTTCTAGCGACGTGGCCCACAGCAAAAGGATTTCATTTTCTTAAAGACGTTATGTGTATACTGAGAGTTTATTAAAAAGAAGGGGGGGAAGGAGGGGGGAGAAATCCGTTCTTACGTGCGTAATACCGGCTGTTTCTCACTGATACGAGCAATATCTGATCTCACTCTTTTTTATATATTATTTATTTTCTCTGGGCTGTTGCCCTCTCTGGATTTTTCTTTTTCTTTTCTTAAAAAAAAAAAATACGGGAAAGGCAACTAGAATGAAAGAGCGCTGTTGACAGGAAAAAATGGTAATTTTTTTATTTTTCTCTGAAAATACTTCAAAGTTTTATATAAATATTAACCTTTTTTTTTTCCCCCCTTCTTCAGTGCAGTGCTGCAGAGCACAGATAAATCCAAGTGGCTGTGGCACGGGCATTTAATTTCCTTAAGAAGTTTTCTCTGCTTCATGGAAAAATGTTGTCTGAGACCAGAAACGTAATTTGATGATTAAAGAGAGTCATCTACATCTGGTTATGGTTAATAAGGGCCAGTACAAGAAGACCATGGTGGCCCCACAGGATTGTCACAATGCAATGTATAAATTACGTGATATTAGAGGCACGAGTCTCAGGTCAGCGATTGCCTCTTGCTGTCTGTTATCAAAAGATTGAGGCGAGGGAATGGAGCGACAACAAGAAAAGTGACTTTTGGATTTGCCTTATAAATTGTGAGAGACCTAATTACAAAAAGTCTCAGACACCAGTTTGCTCGCCTGCTCCTGATGTAGCAGTTGTCAGGGAGCAGGCATATGCCAGATCTCCTCTTTATTAGACTCTGAGCTCTGCATATGGTGTTCTGCTGACCCCGCAGCTCTCCGAAGGCATGCTCGGGGTAAATTAGCCAGCAGATGAGCCTACGAGGGACTGGGCATCTTTACTGAGATGCTGAGCACTTGTAATCCCCTCTGACTTCAGAGGGAATGCAGCATTCCCAACACCAGTGGCTCATGAGACTGCCCAGCTCTGTGAGGTGTGAGCTCATGGTTTGGGTTTGGTTTCTTTTTTGCACACGTGTATACTGATTTTTTTTTTTAAATGTCGGTCCTTTTTGAGTGCACATCTGAGACCAGAGAAGAGCCTGTGCAAGGTGACAGTCCAAGGAGCATGCAGCACTGTCTGCCACAGCTAATCCCGTGGACGACACAGCCAGCTTTGGTTCTGTGTTTGCCAAATGGCCCTGGGGAGAGCAAGAAGCAAGGTTACCCCCATCGGAGGGCTCAGCTCTGTTTCCTTCTCCACAGCTGTGTGTGTATGAGAAGATCCCCATCCTTTTCTCCATGCAGAGAGGGAGCTTCATTTATACACCTGCTTTTGTGAAGGATTTGTGGGCTCATCTCTATTTGTCACTGCCTACAAGGACAGGCTGAGCATGTCCTCACCCAGGCTGCCTGCTGCAGCAATGTCCATGAATAAGGCTTAACCTCAAATGCCCGAGACCTTCTGCAAGATCTGTTGATCTCGATTGACTGATCCAACTGCTTTCCTGGGCAAGGGTTTCCATGGTCAAGGTTCCTCTTGTGCTTAGAGCTTTGCACTTTGATCTCTTAAGAGTCATGGAAATATTCTTGTATGCGGCTTTAATATTACGTGTTCCTGCCAACACCTTTTGATGAATGAAAGCTATTAAAATTTGAAATTACTGTAATCAAGTAATGTGATGCTGTAATGTTGAACTTGTAATCAGCCTCCTGCATGTTGCTTTCTCCAGAGTCTTTTTTTTTTTAAACTTGTTAATTTTTCCTTTGTGTTCACTTTTTTCAGCCCAGTCTCTTAATAAAAGGCTTAGTGTCCCCAGAAAAATAACATTTTCCCTCTTTTTTTTTTTATAGAGGCAGCATTTAGCAAAAAAATTATTTATCTTGTAATCATTTGTTGTCATATTTAAATAATTAGCGTCAGCTTACAGGCTGGGCGTCTGTTTGTGAGTAAAAAAGAGGATTCAGAGATAAAAAGTCTTTGATATTCCCAGCATCGTAATGTTCACACCGACAACTGCAAGGCTGCTGCTAGGGCTTGGATTTGAGTCAGAAAGTGCTTCTGTACTTACAGATGTGGGCTTGTATCAGATGGCTTCTTGTCTCCAAGCAAGTGGTACGGCTGAAAAGGCTCTTTTCATGTCACATCTTGTGCTGGTGCATCCTGGTGCAAAACAGTCTTGCTCTTGATTGGAATGTATCTGCTTCAATTTAGTGTGTCGCTGGCTAATTAAACATCCTACAGCAGATAACTGTAGCATACCACAAGGAGGATGGGAGCAAAGATTCAGAAAGAATCAGTCAGAACAGACTTTTTAGAGTTTTAAAATATAAATAATTAAAACCAGAGAGATAAGTATGGCTTTCAATTAAGGAAGGGGGAAAAAAAAAAGCGCTTGCACATCTCCATTGGAGCCAAAACCAGATGTTTTTCTCTCTTATTAAAACATATACTAAAAATACCACAACTTTACAGTTCTTGAATTGTTGGAAATGGTTTGCAGATGAAGTCATTGGGCTCTTTTTGTTATTATCCATCTATCCCTGTGCTTTCTGTGAGCTCTCTTAAGGTATTCTAGACTCCAGAGATGACCTGGAGAGGTAACAAATCAAGGACTGTGTTTTTTCTTGGTTTAAGTGCTGACTTTTCAATCCACAAGTGACTTGGAATTTGCTAAATCAAGTTGAACTCTGCAAAAACGTGCTGCTGTAAGGTACATGCATAGAGAAGTGAAAAGAAAGAGAGGAAAATGAAAAAATGATCCATAATTCTCCATTTACAGGGAGCGTTTGCATTTTGGTTCATCTCCTTTATTATTTTAATAGGAGGTTTGCTAGTGACTGCAGCACTGTGAAGGGAGATAGTCTCAAAGGACGCTTAGCAGAGAAGGAGGTTCAAGAAGCAATACTTCTGCTTTGGTGGAGACCAGCCTGTTTCGTTTTGGCTTTTACTGAAGGTCTTTTTGCAAATGCGTTTCTGTTGATTTTTCAGGTCAGTCATCAGCTGGGCAACGTGATGGATCTCTTCACCACCAGCCTCTCCCTGGCGGGACTGCAGCCTCCCAGTGACAGACAGATTGACGGCATCGACCTTTTACCTGCCATCTTGCAGGGCAAGCTAATTGACAGGTTAGTTATGAGCCCAGAGCTCCGACTCTTGCCTCCAAAGTGTTAGTTGGTTTTTGTGTTTTTTTTTAAATCAAGCTTACAGAAATATTTTATAAACGGAATTGATGCGTCTTTGCTCCTGCTCAGTGAGGTGGGGGTAGCACCAGAGCTTTACGCTATGTGCTAATTCTCTGGTGGAGCAAGCAGAGGAGGGATTTCCTGACATGTGGCATGTTGCCATACACTGGAGTCTGGGGACAGATGAAAATGTCAGGGGGTTAGCAGGGATCCCTGGAACAACATATGGCAATAGGGGAGATAAAAGCCTGGAAACTGTAGCCTGGGTAGGGGAGAATACATTATTTATTACTGGAAGAACATCCAAGAGTATATGCTGGGTCTTTGTAGCCCCTGTTTGAGAGAGATTGGGGGGTGAAGGCTGGGTGGCTGCGAATGATCTGGAATCCCACCTTCTCCCAAGGTCGTGTTTCTGTGGATGCTCTTGCAAGAATAGATTTGGGTTAAAGACCTGGGATCTTTTGGGGCATGGAGGCGTGCTGCCAGCTGTTGGGTACAGGCACTAAGATTTGACAGCAAATATCAGCTTGCTCGTTGGAAGGGTTGGAGGTCAAAAGAGGTCTCGTAGTTGTGATTTTGGTGAGGAATGTGGCAGCCTAGGAAATCTGAATACAAACATATTCTTTACTTGTGAGGTAGCAAGGAAACATACGCATGGAAAACATATTTAAGTTCTTTTCTGTGTTGGATGTAAGCCTTTGTTCCGTAAAACTCCTTTTGTGCCTGTTAAGCAGATGCGTTGCATACAGCATTACCTGAGAGCTCAGCCAGCACCTGACATGGGGCATTGCAGGTTCCTCAAACACAGCTTATCCTATCTTTACTTCTGAAAGTTTGTAAAGCTGCTTTATTGTTTTAAAAGAGAATTTCATTGCAGTGACCAACTCCTTGGAACTGGTGTTGTTTGTGTTATAATAGTGAGCAGCCACGCATTGTGGCTTTTCCTTCTTTTTTTTTCCCTTTTTTTCCCCTTCTTTTTTTTCTTTTTTCCCCTCCTGTTTTTCTTGTTTTTCCTTCTTTTTTTAATATTTTTTATTTTCTTTTTTTTTTTCTCCTTTTTTTAACTTCCCCTACCTCGCCCCCCTCACCTTGCCCCCCCCAGACCTGATCAGGTCACAGTTCCTACAGCCCCCAAAAACTTTCCAGGTGATGCAGTTGTCATGCTCTTTTACGCTTAAAAAGGAAAAGGTGAATAGGGCAAAAAGAAATAGGTAATAGCAGAATTTTGAGTACAAACTGTAATCTTTTAAAGACGGAAAATTTATTTAAAAAAAGAAAAGGCAAAAACCTAACCTCCACACCTTCAATCAAAGAGGCATGTAAGAGCTTGTCAAATAGTGAGTGTTACAGCAAGGGAAAAGGAGACTGGCATATTTTGTGTTATATTTGGGCTTTTTGTTTTGTTAATGGCACTGGTTTAGATAGGGTTGTGCCTTTTGGCAGATCTCTCAAGCTGCCTTTATTTCACCAGGTGGGTTAAGGATGCAGGAGTAGGCACTGCTGGCAGCAAGTTTCCCCTTTGTTCACAGGCAGTTGCTGATGACAAAGGAGAAAGGCTCATTGTTTGTGCAAGGAACCTGCAGGGGAGGCTACGATTTTAAAACAGAAGAGATGTAAGGCCACTCCTGACGTTCAGATTTGGAGATTTTAATCTTATCTTGTATTTAGGGACTGTTTTTTCAAGGTGGCATCACCGGAGTGAGTAGGTTTTGCCAAGTGGCGTCTCTGAATGAAAGACAAAGATGTATGTACCCTACTGATAGTGATAAACGGCATCACGATCTCGCCCTGTCAGCAGCCTGAAACAACTGGAGAGAAGAGCTGACTAAGTCTGATGTCCTTGTGTGATGAGCTGTAACAACAAATCAAACCTCTCTCCTGCAGATACTCTGTTTCTGTAAAATTTTGTACTGTTCCCTCAAAAAACCAAGAGCACATTATCGGGGAAACCAAGAGGAACATACCTGGGATGCCCAGCATGTACATGGGTGCAGACCAGATGCTCTGAGCAAAGTGCATTTCTCAATTGTATTTTTAATTAGGAAAACATCTGGGAAAAAAAATTGCAGTTTTCAGTGGTACGTTTAGGTGATGCAAAGGGAGGGTTTTTGGGGAAAAAAAAATGAGAAGTTAAAAATACAGCATGTCTGGCTGTGAAGTTTTTCCATATGGAATTTTTCTGAGATAGCATCCAGAATGGGCCAGCATCTGGTGTCCTCCCCGACCACCCTGTCCATGTGACACTAACAGCACATAGCTTGGTGCTGCTGTAACAAGGAGGCTAAGCACTACATAGTCTGTGAATCCCTATTTCTCTCTCGTGCGCACACACGCCACTTCTGAGACATTTGGTGTTTAAATCGGCACGCTCTATAGGAAATAACAGGGTCTGATAGTTCAAGGATTAACAATCACTGGCAGCCAAGCTGTATAATGTTTCATTTTTGCGCCGTGTGAGCTCTCAACTTGATGAACACTTTAAAAAATGTTAATTGAAAACCTTGCAGTGCAGACTATTAGGAGGCAGCCTGTTTCTGACTGATAGCCGAATCGGAAGTCAGACGCCATTGAAGTGTTTGTCTCCCTTATCAGCAAGGCTGCTGGAGCGGTGGCTGCGCGGGCCCGACGCCTTGGTGTTTCTCATACAACTTTGCTCTCCTTCTCAGGCCCATATTCTATTATCGAGGCAACGAGATGATGGCGGTGAGAGTCGGGATTTACAAGGCTCACTACTGGACCTGGAGCAACTCCTGGGAGGAGTACAGCAAGGTAACAGGACACCGACCTGCACCCTGGCATCTTTTGTTATCCTGGGGAAAAATAATCCTTTGAAACAGAGTTTTAAATTGGGGAATATCACTGTGCACTTGCAAGCCAACATTTTATTCGCAGCCTCTTTAGAGCTACCAGATCTCGGCAAAATCTAAGGGGACTGGTGTCACAGCAGCCCTCTACTGAAGCTGGGCACAAGCAGAGGGAAATGAGCGAAATCTGAGTTGTTCTGAGGGGTGCTCTCCTTAAGCAGCACTTAACGCCCCTTCTTTCCCTGCTGAATTATGAGTTTTCATGTGTACCCCTACAAAGCTTGGAATCTGATGCCGAATTGATCATGTATCTAACAATATGTAGTACAAAGGACCTGGTTCCCTGAACTACTCAAATGGAATAGGGGTGGGTTGTGTTGGGTTTGGTTTTGGTTTTTTTTTTTTTCTTGAAAGGGAAAAGGAAAGCCGTAGGAACCACACAGTGGAAAGAACAGCAGTTGTTGAAAACAGTAGAGTACATGTGTTTAATCTATTATCAGCACTTTTGCAAGCCCATATCACTCTATAATATGTAAGACGTTTTATTTGCCAAATAGGCACAGCTTTTGTAATTTCCTGGCTGATCTTCTCACAATGGGATGTTAAGCACTGTTATTTTTCTTCTTTTGTATCTTTCTTGCTTCAGACTTGGGCATTAAACTCTGGGGCATTTCTTGAATGGCAGGTTCACACATGTGCCTCGCTGATTATACCTTTAGACATGAACTAAATGCATTATGGCACAGCTCTCAGCAATTTTGACAGCAGGCTGGTATTGGGGAGGGACTGTTTGTAAGATTTTTTTTTATGTCTTTTTTTCTTTTTTTAACTTATGGTGGGTCCTTAAGGCATCACAGGTGCAGAAATAAGTGCTGGTGACATTTGTGGATGTAAAAGTGCAGGGTTTCTTTCACTGGGATGTCCTGGGGGTAGAAGGAAGCGTCAGCTCCAAGGGAGTAATTTACATTCAGGGTTGTAAATACGCATGCTTCTCTTTTAAAGACTGTAATGCTCCAGGACTCAAAGTTTCTGTTTTATACAGAGTAAGAAGGAAAGGAAAGTTGGCTCTAGAAATGCATTGAACGCTCTGTCTCAATGCTAATTCTACACAGCTAAAATGAGATAATGTATTTGTCTAGGTTAGTATGCGAGTAAAACCCATATATTACACGTGGCACAGCGTGGAGGATTTTTTCCTGTGTGAGAGACACTGGGAGCTTGTATGTGCATGCATGTGGGTGTACACGTGGGCTCAGAGGCATGCTTTTCCCATGTGCGTGGAAGACAATGTCACACATGAATAATCGCTCTCCATTGTAATATAAGCATATACACACACTTACATACCTAGTTGGGAAATAAATAAATGTCCACATTGATCTAAACTTATTTGTACATGTCTGAGTATGTGTGTAGCTGTGATAATGGGGACCAGTTACTCATTTCAAAGGCTCTCCTACTGTGAGCAGTGGCAGTTGTGCAATTAAGGAATATTTATTTCTTTCTAAGTCTTTGTTTAACTATTGTCTGATAAAAGTCAGCAATTATACTGTACATCAGAAAGATGATTAAAAATTCAGTTGCTTTCCTGCAGCTTGTATCACATGTGGTTGATGTGGGTAAAATTGGAGCACATTAGGGGACAGACTAGCCATTAACAACATGCAGAGGAAGCTGAGGCTGAAATTTGTTCCAATTCTCCTCGTGTCCTCAAGCCATTAATTACAAGCCTTGCAAGTTTAAAAATAGAAATAAATCAGAAATGCAGAAGAGTTTCACAGTTCTCAGTGCTCTTTTAGGAGTTTTGTAAACTCACCTTATGATACAGTTGCCTCTTTCAGTGACTGGTGTTCTCAGCTGTATTGATATTGGACTAGTTTTGCTGCCAGAATCAAAAAAGCCAATTGGTTTGCGAATTTCATTTGAAAAACATATTTAAATACATGCATGTGTGTGGCATATAGGAATTCTGACTGTCGGCAGGTTTGCTGTTCAATAAGTTTGATTTGCCATCCCAGTAGAACTTCAGCTAATGAGGCTTTGTTAAGTATGAGATTTTGCATGGTTGTTACCTTACTGTGAATCCGATGAGATGATTTATTAAACTCTCAAATGTGAAAGGCTTTCTGTCTGAAGGTCCAAACTCAGACCTGCAATAAACAGACATATCTGGTTGACATGCCATCCATTTCAAAGAGGTCTGAAGTTGGCCAAATGTGTCAAAGCAGCTGTCCGCAAATTTTTAAGAGGTTTTTTTAATGGATAGCTGAGTATCTCATTATTGTGACAGATACGTGGCACGTTTTAGCCAAACCTCCTTTCATTTTCCAAATCCCCTTGTTAATTGGCAGTGTGGGAAATCATTGATACAGAAAACTTGCGCTGTTTTTAATCCAGACTTTGTGCGTTTTTCTTTGACTTTTAGATGAGATTATACCATTAAAGCAGCCAGAACCACATTTTCATGTTGATGTTGGAAAATGTGAAATTAGTGCACGTCCTGGGTCTGTTTAGGACTACCAGATCTTTCAGGATTAACTAGAAAGAATGTGTGCAATTTTGGCCTCTAACCTGGAAAGCTACGCCTTTGAATGCGGTGTAAGTTAGTTAAGTAATAAAGTATGTATCTACAAATAAAAATGTACCAGAGAGAAGCAGCTTGCAGAAAGCAAAGCCTTGGAAAGCATAACAGGGATATGAATGCTTCTCCCCATATGGGAGTTGGAATATTTACGCTGGAAAGATCCCATGCAAGCAGTACACAGGTTTACACTCATTTTAGGCTCCTGTGACATTAACATGTCCTTACTGTTCTGCATCCTCTGCCCTATGGCCTGGGATGAAAATTTGTCATCTTTCACAAAGATAAAATTTGCTGTTCTGTTCTTCCTATGTTTTTATTTGTTTTTTTAACCCCAAAGCAATTTTTTTTCTAGTCTGACTCCTCTGATAAACTCTTGTAGTCTTTCTCATGCTGGAGAGGATACCTTGATGCTGTCTTTGCTGTTAACTTGATTGCATACGTAACTTGCATTCTTGACTGGTTAGTCTCTTGAATGCATAAAGGGAAGGCTCGCTCAACAGAAGCGAGTGAGAGTAGGCGCTCTGTGGGACGTTTTTCCTTTAGGATGCTTATTTGGGTGTGTTTACCTGGCTTTCATCTCCTTTCATACAGGCGCTCAAGTTTACATAGTTCGATATAGCTGACATTTAAGAGGTGATAAATGGGATACAGAGGCAGATGAAAGGAAACTTTACTTGAAAAACGTGTTTATGTTTTTAAATAGTTAAAATAGTTTGGTGGAGGGAAAGAAATCTTCACCCTGCACAAGACTGGAGTCCCTGTTGCTCTAGGATTGGTGGATATCAGCGCATAAGCTCTTCCACCATCATTGACCACCTTTCTTCTTGTAGCAAAAATCAGCAGCGATAAAAACATCCACATGTGTTGCGTATTGGAGCAGAAGTAAGAACTCTAAGGATGAACATGGGGAGCTCCCTCTCCTGTATGGCACAAGTCGCACAGGACTTTTACGGGAAGTCTCCTGTAAAATGCTGTTCTTGTTGCTCTCATCATCTATCCTTTTAGCCTGTAGGTCAATCTTGTTGATTACTAAATTTGAACTGAATTGCAAAGTGCATGACAAACAATGCATGCGAACTTGGCATTTCTGTATTATTGCTACTGGTGCCCACAGCCACGACACTGGGTGCACAGCTTCCCATTCCTAAAATACGAGCGCTGATAGTCTGCGTTGTTATGAATAATTTTGTGCACTGGATTGAAGGGAGAGGTACATTTTGTCTTGTTTGGAAGAAGAGGTCTGAAAGGGGAAAAAATGTGTATTCTCTATGGATCTGTGTGAGCAGGCAGCAAGTCCTTCAGGAATTCCCTGATTTAATGCTATGTAGAAAAGGCAGAAGTATAAGCTAGCCAGAGAAAGGAAATTTCCTTCTCTCTGCCTGCCACAGAGTGTCCAGCAGAGAATAGTTCTTGTGCCCTCCAAGAGCAGTGATGCAAGAAGGGGAAAAAATAATTATGAAAAAAATGTGGAAAACACCCTTTGGTTCATTGGAGAGCGGCTGATAACATCAGCCTTTCTGCTGTCAGTTTAGTATCTTGTTAGTAGTCTTCAGTGGTTTTTCACGAGAGCTCCTGTGTCTTTAAATGACTGGTGTAGGTGCCTGCCAGAAGACCCTATTGTTTTAATGTAAAATGCCAAAGGGGTTATTCCTGCCGCAGTCTGTCTGATTGCCCTTCTCTTCAACGTGAAGGGATCGATAAAGCCTTTTCTGCAAGGGGGATGTGAAGTCAAGTAGAACCTCACAAATAATGACATTTGATTGTGGTCCTCTGAGCCTATGAGCTAGCCATTGATCGCTTCTGCTTGAGAGCCGCTGGAGGCTTGCTGATCTGCCCATCTTCTGGGGTCTCTTCCAGACAGTTAACACATTAGAAGCAATTTTTGTTCAACAGGGTTGAAGCTTGGCAGTCACGCTTTCAGGTGTCTGGTCACTTAGAGCTCCGGTTTGGGAGGCTTTTGCTGGGAATTGCCAGGAGAGCGAGAACGGCCGCTTACCCGTGCTGTGGCAAACAGCAAGAAACAACCTTCCTGGCTTTAATTAACTGCTGTTCTTTTCTCCTTCCAATACTAATACAGTTTTGCTGCTCTGGGTTTTGTGTGGCGGAATGAGGAGACATGACCATGAGACAGACCCCAGATTTGCTGCGCCGCTATCAAAATCTGCAGCCGCTTGTCAAGTCGGAGGGATCTGGGATAGCGCCAGGGTGACGAATTGCCAGAGGGCTTACGTTAACACAAGTGGTGATTCCATCACTTGGCCGAGAGCCCAAACTGGCAACTGGCTGTATTTGTCTCATGTCTATATTGACATAGCATCTGTGGTCCATTTGCTCTGGAAATTAAAGCATAAGCTGTGCAACCAATAGCCGCTAGATCTTAAGAAGGGAAAAACAATCCAGGTTACACGATTGCTGGGGAGACAGGCAGAAAGATGTGCTCACTGAAAGGTTTACCTGATGCGCAGGAAATGCTTTTGTGTTTGTTAAAAAGGGATTGCTGGAATTTCTCTTACAGCAAACGGGTCTGTGCAGTGGTGCAAAACACTGTGCCTGTGCTAGAGACTGGGTGCAGGAGCCGAGCTATTTCTGGTTGCCATCTGATGTTCTTTTCTGGTCTCCCTTAGAAGGCACAGAGCTAACGTGCTCTAAATAGGATCTTCTAGTTTGACTTTCATGCTTTAATAATTGAGCAGAAAAGATCCAAGAATTTGGTTAAACACAGGGAGTGACCTTTCTACTTTGTTTGATCAGTGTTACCTGTAAACATGCAAATTACCTTGGGTAGCGTGCAGAATAAAATATTATGCACATGCTTTCACTGGCTATTGATCTTCTGCATATTGTTATTTACAGTCTGCCAAATAAATAGCTTAATGAAATACCAGCAGATGAATTGGTAGTTGATTTGGGTTTTGTTATCCTGGTGGGCTGGACAGGCATAGCTACCTCTTTGCTTTTCTCCGACTTAACACGGCTTCATTTTTGGGTGAAGTTGCCATCCTCCTGGCGGTGCCAGAGTGCTGAAGCCCTTGTCAGCAGAAATGGGGAGAGCTGCTCTGCTGCCCGTGGAACGTTGTGGCTTTTGCTCCAGCTGGGAATTTGGCACATTTGCATTTATTGCTGAAGCTCACAGTGTTCTTGGGGTCCATGGGGCATGTTGTTGTATCAGGTTTTTACAAGAAAAAAAAAAAAATTTGTTTAATGAAGAGCAAGAAATGATCCAAAATGGTGACACGATTTAAAATTATCCTCTAGCAGCCTTCATCATTCTCCCAGGAGGAGAGTGCCCTTCCTCACCAGGCCTGTTGTCCTGCAGAGCTGGAGGGCAGCTCTTTCTCTCCTATCCAAGACGCAGACAAGGAGTTTTGCCATGTCCCTCCGCCCCAGCTCCCAGCACCCACAAGTAACCAAATTTGCACGCTTTCCAAGCAACCAGAGGCATTGTCCAGATGCTCCAGAGTGTGTATTGTCTTGTCTTTAAATACTTCTAAAATCTCAAGCAGATTAATTTTTACTGGGTTTGCTCCAGAAAAGAAAAGCAATTCAGACTTGGGGATCCCAGACTTTCAGTTTACTGGTATAGCTGATGTTTCTCTTTCCATCCTGAGAACAGAAAATGCTTTGACTTATTAAAAAAAAAATGACATGGAGTTGTGGATGATAAACTAAGGGATGGAAGACTGGGCTCCTCTGGCTGTATCTGTAGTGAATTACTTACTCTGATGCAGGGCAATGCCTTGATCAGGGGTATGAGGATGTAATTTTACCTCTTATTTTTTGCTCATTTGTTGATGAGCAGGTTGAAAATATTATTTGCTCTCTCTGTAGGTTGAATATTGGCAGTCACACAGTACATAAAAATAATAAGTCAATTTTATTTGTGGAGCTAAAGTTGAAAGGCCTTAGAAATTTAAAGGGTGGTTTCAGACACATTTCAAGAGTTATTCATCAGTGTCATAAAACGGTATACTTGATCTTTTTTTCTATTTATTTTATTTTTTCCCCAATAGTCTACTTTAGAAGAGGACATTGAGTGCTTAGATTAGAAAGACAGATAGCTTCTGGCTAGTGGCATCAGGCAAGTTGTCACAGCACTTTCTTTCCTGGGAGTCTTTGGGACATAGCCTGGGTTGTGCTCTGGGGTCTCAGCTACAAGGATTTTATAAGAAACAAAAGATAAAATGTAAACAGAGCAATGTAAAAACCAATACTCAAGAGACTAAAATCTTCTTTCAAACTAAAGCATTTGCAGCTGAAGAGCATTGTACCAATTAGCAGGCTCTTAATTAAATTGCTTGTTTGATTTGCATCCAAATTATAATTTGGATGTTATGTAGGCTTTGATACCTTTTCATTAACTGTTCCTTTTGAAAAAATAAAAATAAAAATCGGTTTTTCACTGTGTCTTTCAGAGGCCTGTGGTGTCACAAGGTGGAAAGGTCAATCATTTTTGTATCCATTTAAGGTCCATTATTGGTAGGCCACTACAACCTATCAAGCAACTCTCTTATTTTTCCAGTCAGTGATTCAGGAATCTATAGCTCTGTGCAGATAAATGGGATTTCATGGGCTTCTAAACTTCTTGCTTTATTGAAAAGCAGAATATTAACTGCTCCACTGACCAGCTGTCCATTAAAAACACTGGATATTTTTAGAAAATTGTTTGCCAATCAAATCCTACCCACATCTGTAGAGAGCCTTTTCAGTTTGTTTGTTTTATAAGCAAATGCTACAGCTGCTTTCCCACCTCCATTGAAATATTCCCATTTACCTTCTCTCCATGTCTCTGTCCGTGTCTCGGGGCATTTTGAGGTATTGTAAGGAGCGCAGCGTGTTAGCTGGAATTGTAAAACCGAGCCTTAACAAGTCCATTTGGTGCTAGTCCTTGCTGGTCTGTGGGGCCCCCTGCTTTATTTGCTGTTCAGTGAAATTAGTGCTTTGCATTTTTTGCTATTCCCAGGGCTTAAATGGGTTCTGTTAGCCCTCAAGACTGCAGGCTAGGCTCTAGGTGATTAGGGAGCTCGACACCTGGCTAATAACCGGCTGGGCTTCGGGAGACGCAGCCTGGCAAGTCATGCAAGGGCAGATGCAGAGAGCTCACCGCTCTGGGCTAGCAGTCGGCTCGCTCAGTCCCTCGGTGACCAGCGAGCACTTTAACCCATTGCTGCTAGCAAAGGGAGAGCGCCAGTACTTCTGCCCTCCATATCCACTGCCACTACTGGGCAAATCCCAACTTCTGACCCCATAGACTTGAATGGTAGTGACAGGAATGTCTCTGAACACAGCTCTTTAAGCCCTGCTCTCCTTCCCAGGTGCGCACCTCAGGTGAGACGCTATGAATCAGGTCAACAAATGTACCCATTTCTTTAAAATTATCCAGATTGGCTTCGTTCTTCAGTGAAACAGATCCTTCAGGTCTGGTGTCAGTGCTGGCAAGCTGAGTTTTCAGGGAGGCTAGCAAGTGCCCATTGCCTCTCGGGGTGATGGCCCTTGGTTTGGCTGGAAGTTTCCTCTGGGACTGTTGCTTTTTGATCAGACCTGCCAAGTGATCCGATCCTCTTTGTGTTATTTCAAAGCCAGAGAAACCAAAAAGAGAAGATACTTTCCAGGTGCAGAATTTTTATGATTAAATGGTTTCACCTCTTTGTCTTTTGTTTTGCCATTTCGTTTTAATGAATGTTTTATAGAGATTACTTTTTTATAAGGCAAGAATGTAAGGGCTGCTTCAGCTTTTATGTCAGTGCAACGCTAACGCTGTCACCTTATTTTACCCCATCAGATCAGAATCCATTTTGCAGACTAAAGTGGACTCCCAGTTTAAAATAATTCTGGGGTTTGTTGGGTATATTGGAACAAGGTGCTGAAGAACGCAGCATCTGCTAAAATTTTTCTCCCTTCCCTGCTTCACGGTTGATGACCTCTCTCCTCTTCATTGCAGGGCATTGATTTCTGTCCTGGGCAGAATGTCTCTGGAGTGACAACACATACACAGGAGGAGCACACTACCCTGCCGCTGCTTTTCCACCTGGGGAGGGACCCTGGAGAGAAGTACCCATTAAGGTGAGCCAGTTAAGGAAAATGTGAAAATTCTCAGCACTGTCAGTGTATGCTTTATATAATTCATTCGCCTGGATAGTTGTTTCTTGCAATCTGCTTGAAAACTGTCCCAGAAAGCCGTTGCTGGTGAGAGTACTAAAAAGAAGGGAACGAACCTTTGTTTTCAAATGATCAGGTTAGATGGATGTGCACATGTGCACGGCTCGACTTGTGAGTCTGTTTGTTCTTGTTCTGTGTCTTACCACCCCGACGGAGGAGGCAAAACACACACTTTTGGACAGGACAGGACTGAGCTCAAGGGCAGCTGTGGAATAAAGCAGTGGTGCTGATGAGCGTGTGCATTGGAGCTGTGATTCTCTGCGTGTTTTGGGGCTAGGGAAGAAACATCTAGTGATTTTCACATACAATGTGGTGGTTTTCCTCTGTGCATTGGAATCTGTGGAAGGCAAATGTGGTAACCTTCCAATCTCCTAGACTCTGCTAAAGGAGCTTCTCCAGGGGGTCTTTAGCAAGAGGACTTTGTGCCCAATCCTCTTCCATCCTTGGAGTCTCCTCACTGTCTGAATCCATTTTCCTATAAGCCTACTATTCTAATATTTATCTACAGCACACACCGTGCCCTGAGAGATTTCTGTAAGGATTTATGTAGTCATCAGCAGCACAGTCCACGTATAAACCTGCCACCTCCAAAAAAGCTCCCAAGGTGTCCCTACCTCCCTCCTTCCTTCCTTCTACTGATTGAGTTTTACCCTGCAGCAAAACTAGCTGCAAACGGGGGCACGCAGCCTCATCCGTCACCAGTGGCTCCAACTCGGAGAAAGTGGAAATAAATAAAGAGAAAAACGGTGGTACTGTGACTGTCTGCACAGAAATGGTTTTGTGCAGCAGCTTTAACAGAGAGATGTCTTCTGAGCTGACAGGACTACAATTACTCAACTGTTTTAAATAATTGAGTGGATATACTCGCTCCATTACTTTCCAAAGAACTGAGCCTGAGCTGTCCACTAAGTGTTTTCACTAGAGGGAGAAGGGGAGGAAAAATATTTTCACTTGTCTCTCACTTAACAGATGAGCACCCTAGAGGTGCATTACGCAGTGTATAAAGCTCTTCAGCATCCCAGCATGTTAGCTCTCGCTTTCTGTTGCATTTCAGCACTAATGAATAAAGCAAATCTGCAGCTCCTATATTTTAAATTCAGCTCAGTGAAACTATGCTAGTGGCTTGGGATTCCAGATGAGACTATGCCCTGTTTGGTTTAACAACTATTTTATTTTAGGAAGATGAGTGGGATAGAAATGACCTCTCTTTGCAAAAATCAAACAAATGGGTAGTAGTAAGTGAACTGTAGTGTGCCTACTGTTTGTATTTCCTCTGAATTTGAGGGAGAGGAGCTCTTCCCTAAGAGGTGCTTGCAGGACACCAATTCCTTGTTCTTTAAAAGTTCCCTGACACCACCACGGATTGAGCATTGAAATGAATCCCAGTGTTAGATCTGCAGTTATTTCTCATACGATTCCATTGATTTGTGGGCACTCACAAGCTGTTGCTTTGATTGAATTTTATGGCAAGTTTATGACATGATTATGGAAAGCTGTGATGTTGTTTAATATGCAGACCCTAATAGAAAGCCTCTTCTTAGTAAATGAATCTTCCTTTGTGCAGCACGTTCTGTTGCTATTGTCTCCTCTCTGGTCACAATGGAAAACTCATGGGAGGTGGGTCTCCTATATCGAATGTGGTAATTAAATTATACTCATTTGTGGAGCTGTTACTGTTGTGTATTTTTATTTAGCTTAATTATCCCCCTTGGCAGACAGCCTGTTGGGAGTCCCGACACTAATGTTTCTCAGAAGGGAATCCAGCATTCTGCTCCAAGCGTGCATCTGTCTGTCCGTACATGCTGGGTGTGCTCGTGTCGGCTGTGCCGCAGCCCGAGGTTTCTGTGTGTTCGCAGGCCATGTTGGCCACGCTCCTCTGTTCATCCTCCTGCAGCCCTGGAGGAACAGAGTGTATCATCTAGCTCTTTCACTAGCTTGGCTCCTCTGGTGCCTCATTATGTTGCCAAAGAACTTAGAAAAATTTGCATTGCACCCCTGATTTATTGGTATCTTTCCCTCTTTTATGTAATTTATTTTTACCACTTTGCTTTGTTAAATCTGTACTGGGTTTTATGAGTTTTTCTGCTACTGTGAAGGAGCAGCATGGCACACCGATGCCCTGTTCTCTCTGCCTGCCTTTTCTCATTTTTTTAATTTAATTTATTCCTTATTTTAGTACAGCCTTTTCTTCTCCCTAAAATGATTTTAATAACCTGTCATATGTCCTGATTTGCATTAGCGTCAAGTGGGGTCAGTTGCAAAACCACTGATAAGAGGTTTTATTGCTGTGCATGAAGGCCAGGCATCACATGGATCTCCAGAGAGATTTACTGCTTATGTATTTGGGCTCCTCCTAGAATCCTAGGGGATCTCAGAGCCAGGGCATCCTAGAAATCAGTCAGCTCAGTCAACTGTGGCAACGCTCTTGACTTGCAGGGTGCTTATGCTCAGGCGTCTCATCTGAAATGCCTTTGGGTCATGACACTGTGTACAGAAGGTACTGCGTGACACTAAGACTTCTTCAGGGCTACAATTTCAGTTCGTCTCATAACACGGGGATTAGCCTTTTCAGTCTCTGATGGAGAACTGGCTACTAAGGGGGTCACTGAAGATGCAAGTCATTCAAGATCTAGAGACAGCATGTAAAATTTTCAGGTCTCTGGGTTTTGTGGTGAAGCAGGACAAGTCCTTCCTCTTCCTGAGACAGTTCACTGGATTTCCTGGAGCCGGCCTGGAAACAATATCAGCAAAAGCTTATCTCCCACAGGAGCACTTTTCATGCAGTGGAAAAACTGGTCAGGCAATTACAGGCAGGTCCTGTCATCATGTTGAGGACGTGTCTGGCAGTTCTGAGCCATATGGCACCCCGCACTTATGTTCCCCTTCATGTAAGGCTGTGCCTGCATCCCTCTGCATGGCTGATTCTAGGAACAGACTCTCCCAACGGGGTTGTGACTGTTTCTTCTTGCTATTGCCCCTCTGGTTTTGTCTGGAGCGCCTCCTGCACCCCAGCTTCTGCCAAGGGATGTGGTTGTGTTTACCTGTTTGCCTTGAAAGAGAATCACTGATGTTTATCAGTCTGGACTGGAACTTGAGCCTTGCAGTCCAACAGCCTCGCAGACTTTGCATTCTGTTAGCTGGGATTCATAGCAGTGCCAAATACGCGTTATGAGTTCTCACGCTGCCTGAGCTTGCCCAGGTGATGGCATATTTACATCATCACATCAGCAGACTGTATGGAGCAAGATCCCTGTCCTGTAGTTGACCTTTAAGCCTGACATGCTCAGCGCTAGCATCAGATACATTCACTACCAAGCTCTTATCCCCCCCTCTCCTGGCAAGAGGAGGACTCTCCTGAGAACTGCAGGACTCTAGGGTCCTAGCACTGAGAGAAGCTTGGCACCACAGGACACTTAATATTTATATGGCTGCAGGATGAGGTAGGGCATGAACATGCCTACAGGTACTGATGAGGCAAAACTGGCATCCGGAGACGTGCTTTTAATAATAGCACCTGCAATACCAGGGTATATACAGGCAATGTATTTCAAAGAAGTGTGGTTACTGGTAAATAATCTTGCTTTTGGTTGCCAAAAAATTATAATGTAACTGCACTTAAATAAGTAAGAGTTACCTTGTTATCTGGTCCTTGTGTAGTGAGAAATGAACCGTTTGTGTCATCCAAGAGATTGTGTAAGCTGTGGGATAGTGGGATAGATATCTTTTTTTTTATATATATAGCTCTCAGCTTTAAAATATAAATAAGATTGTGTGTTAGGAAGCACAAAAGCAGAAGCATTTCTCTAAGAAGTATTTTGTTTCATCCCTAGATGCAATTACTAGGGGTTTTTGCTTCATATAGACACTCAAACTGTGGGCTGCCCTTGTTATCAAATTTAGCAGAATGTAGAACTAAAAGATCTGATAGGTCTTTTTCTTTACTAAATTCTGTTATGTTTAGGGTATTGTATGTCCACTAAGTACCATATAGGGAACTTTTTTCTCCGTTCAGACCGTATGTGACAAATTCAGTAAAATCATCTGTTGGTAACATCTTCACAGCCCGTTGTCAGTTTTATTACCCAAGTCACAGATTACTGTTTATGCACGCCTTTACTAAAATACTTCATTGCCAGTCAGGAAGAACACCAGTAATAATACATAGCAAAAGCCGGCACAGCTTAAAATACAGTTAACCAAATCCCTAACGCAGACTGAAGTAGAAAGAGTGTTTTGAGTCAGACTCCAAAGCTGCAAAAAGAATTTATAACAGAAACCTCTGAAATTGTCAGTTTGAGCCAGAGGTGCAAAGCTTTAATAACAAGTAAGTACAGTGTGCTCGCACCGTGTTGATACTCCAGGTTAGTAGCGACTTACGCTTTGAGCGATTAGTCTCTATTCAAAACAGAGTTTACTAAATTTCGAGCATCAAAATACCTGTGTTTTACTTAGGGCAATAGATTTTACTATTATGGATAAAATAGAACTGATAAGGCTTGGCTGATGAACATAATGATTTTAGAACACATTAATTAACAAGAGAGCTCGCAAGTGCCTATTTCGAGCAGATGGAAAATCCAGGAAGTCATCAGAGAGGTAATTGCACTGGTTACGGAGCCAGAAAAGAAGGGAAGAAGCTCCTGAAGGGAAGCTAAAGGCAAAAGGATCTGATTGAAAAGTTGCCAGTCTCACCTTACTGATCAGGGCAGAAACCTCTCTGTGGGGAAAAGACAGATGTGCAAAATGGGGAAAAAAATGGGTATAACAAAGAGCCAGAATCTTGCCCAGGGGAGACGCTGACTCCTCATCTTCTTGAAAAAGAAGGAAATGGTACCAGCTGCATTGCAGGGGCGAATTAGCTGCTGCCACAGGAGAGGTGGCATTGAGGAACACTAAATCTGTGGAAACCGTGGAGAGCTATGGATAAAGAGCCTCAGCAATGCCAATAAAAAACATGGAGCATCAGCCATGTGGGGGCTGGATGCAGAAAGGTTGTCAGAAGTATGAAAGCCAGGCGTGACAGCCGGTACGCAGCCAGCTCCGGAGGGAAGAGGGATGAAGAAAAATACATGTGTGGAGGACAGTGGCTAGCCTGGGGACTATGGAGGCAAATTCATCTCAATCGGTAGCTGCTCTTTGCGCAGTCCGGGACCAGCGCTCTGCATTGTGGCACGCCGTTTGAGCAACCTGTAACTTGTGCTTAACTGTGGCAGACCAGCAGCCTGCAGGTATTTTGATGAGTAACTGTCTAGACTAGAGTGATGCTGTATGAAAAGGAATATTGGAAGTAAAAAGGCATATGAACCAGTTTCAAAAATGCAAAGTGCAGTTTGAAATGGACATCTTCAGAGACAGGTCCAGGCAGCGCTACAGCCTCAGAGAGCAGCCTGAAGGACGCAGGGCTTAAATAATGATTCAGAAATACCACTGAAGCAGCTAGCGGGAGGATCAGATGGACAGTCGTTACCTTCTGTCGCCTGTTCACACAGCAATTAAGGCTTTACATAGTCACTCTGCCTTTATCCTCTCTGCCATTTCAACACTGTGACCAGTCACAATGAAATCCAGCAGAAAGGCAGGATTCTCAAAGCCCGGGGGGTTACAACTTCCATGAAAATAGGTGACCAGGTAGAGGACCAGCATAATCCTATCTCCTTGCTGCAAGGAAGGCTGTGGACACCATTAGAGAATCCACACAGGTGAGAGGCATCATCAGTATTGCAAGTACTGGTGTGGATGACTGGCCACATGTTGGATATTTGCATGTGGGGCTCTGGAAGTGCCGCGGGACCAGAGAGGTGAGTTGCGGTATGAGCAGCCCAGCATTCTTCTGTTTGATTCCTTTTTTGTTTTTCTTTGGCCCCGTGGATCTTTGCAGGTTGCCACGTTTCAGCAGCAGAACCCCAAACCTGTTGTCTGCTGCATGTATTGTGCAGACTTTAAATTGCAAATAAACTCGATAATAGAAGAGAGGAACTGAGGAAGACTGAATAATAGGACAAGATCAAGACTTGGATACTACAGTGCTGAGCAGCCTCACAGCACTGATAACAGATAAAATCAAATTACCTGAATCTGGGTGTATTTCACAATTAAAAATAATGTTTTTAATTAAAATAATTCCAGCGGAGAAGGAAGTAAAATATACTTCCTTCATTAGCCAAGTTTTATGCTCCTCTCATAACTTCATGTGCGTCTGGTGAAACACGCTATAAATCTCAGAGCGTCTATTAAGAGCCCACTGTCAGGTTTCTATGAAGCGCACTATATATAATACCCATTTTGTTACATTCCTCTCAATAATAACACGGTCCTGTCACTCCCAGGACAGACATACTGCGCTGTGCCCAGACATAAATCATCAGGCCGAGGTATAAAACATCAAGATCTAGATTTTTAAAAATGCTGAAAACGCTCTTTAATTTTCTCCGGTTCTGATCTATTTGAGGGTGTATTTATGATGGTAGAGAGTCTCCCTCTCCCCCTCTGTACAGCTCGGGGTGCCAGCAGACCTGAAGGTGAAAGCATGACGGCTGCAAGATGAAGACGGAGCTCTAACACCAAAAGCAGCGTGTGAGCCAAACCCTCCTTCTTCCCAACCTGAATTTCAGCGTAGGGCATGGTGGGGTTAATAGCAGAGCAGGTTACACTGGAGTTGTGTTTGGCGAGGGAGGAGATGGGAACAGATTGCCAAGGCACAATTACACTAAATGAAGGAAGCGCAGGCCACACCTGTGCCTGGGACCCTGTGCTCGCAATCCAGCCCTGATTGGATCTCCAGAGACTTCCCGGAGGTAAAGTGTCAATTAGTGTAATGACCCTGGACTTTGTCCACTCCGTTCCCTCATTCTGAGCGTGGAATAATTTCATGTACGCTGGGGGATCTCTTCTAGCAAACTCCTCACAACACCACCTGCTCACCCTCTCATTCTTCCAGTGCTATTCCCAGCTCTCCTTCTGCAGGATTGTTGAACTGGAATACAAAATGCGGCATGCCCCGGAGGCAGCGAGGTCTGGATCTTCACGCAGACAACAATGCCCAGACACCTGTATAGATAATATCTTTTTTTTGGAACAGAGCATGGAGCAAACCCTGCCCTTGCAGCCTGCATATGTGTTCAGGAAAATGATGGGACTCCATGCAAGAGTAAGAGAGGTTCCCAGCTCCATTAACAACTCAGACTGATTACCATGAAGTAATTATCCCCATCTTACATACAGATTAAAGGCACTCTTCTCTTGCGGATTTTGTCTCAAAATGCCCTTCTTGCATAGGGCTGCAGACAGTTTTAACCCTCTGTATGCAGTCGGTAAATACTTTACAAATTGCTACATGGATATTGGATGTTGGTTTGTATCGTGGAGCTAAACAGGTTGGTCTGAGCAAAACCTGAGCTCATCAAAGAGTGGAATGGGGATGTCCATGGGCCCAAGACGGGAAAACTGACCTCACCATCACGGCTTTGTCTCTGTGTGACTCCAGTTCCACGTCAATGCTAGCCCTGGGACTGGTGCCATCCGGCAGGCACCGCAGTCCCCTGTGTGGAGACTCGATACACGTCTGGGTGAGGAAGATAGTTCATGTGTTTAATTGAGGCATCTGAAAACGATCTGTGATGATCTTCCAGGATTGAATGACACCTTACAGCACTTGGGGTCTGTCACTGTCGTGTACTTCAACACAAGGAAGACAGCTGCAATCGGATATGTTTTAAGCTAGTGTCAACAGGTTTAGCCAGCTTAAGAGCATGTTAAGCCCTACTGAGACAAGGTTTATAGGTTAGTGGTATGACTTGGAGCATAATCTATACATGTTCTTTAGCTTTAGCCAGCTTTGTACTTATGTGAGAAGTGCGAGTCTTTTCTATGTGCCCAGCCATTTCTGTCATGCTTTGGGGAAGTCATTCAGCCTATGCTAAATGCTGGAATAATTTAAAAGTGTAGAAGCTGCAGGGGAGAGCGGTTCAAAAACACCAGGAACTGAGGTTAGGCCAAGATTTGCTGTCGCTGCTGAGCTAGCTGGAAAAGCCAGGGGTGTCCTGAACATGGGAATTAAAGCAAGACGATGATTTGAATGACTTGAGCCTACTTCGTTATACTGCGGCATTGGCGTGTTTTAGATTGCTAATGAGCAACAATGCCATGGATAAATGCAGTAGTTAAGATTATAGCAAAAAAGATTTCTTTTTTTTTTTTTTTTTCCACTGCAACAGGACTGGCATATTTGGAGCAGAAAGCAGCAGTCATGACAACATATTGTTTATCTTTCATCCAGACCACAGCTGTGTTTTCCACTGGTCTGTCCAGATTATAGCTAATTTGGAATCCTATGTATGAAAAGCCGTTTCGATGGATGAAATTGGGCTATCTCTTTAGCTCTTAAATATTTGCAAAGATGCTGTGGAGCTTAATTAGTTAGCAACAACATTTTATCGTATGGGTCCACTTCCAAAAAAGATCTTAAATGCTGGAGAGATGGCACAAGTATCTGACAGAAATAAACACATTAGGTAATTACAAGAGCAGCAGTAGGAAGCATTAAATTATTTGATACCTAAAGTATCTGTTAGACTCTAATAATTGATTAAAATATGTATTAATTCATATTAATCCTTAATACGAGGATCTTAATAAAGTGTCATTAGCTCGGGTTTGGAAGAGCTTTCAAATCCTGGCACAATAGCTGCATTAGAAATCTAAAACACTGAAATACACGTGTCTCGCTAAAACTGTGTTTCATCTGCATTTCCATCGCTGGAGTATGGAAGGCTTTAAAATGTTTCTGGCTCCCCTGCTTCATCCAGTCTCCAGCTGAGAACATGCTGTGTGCATCCCTGGTACTCGCCTGCGGTTTCAGGCAGACTCCCTCGCTGTGTTTGTCTCTGAAGCCTTCTCTCTCCATGTGCAGGCTCCCCCGTGTTCGCTGTCCTCTGCGTGTCAGTGCAGGTTAGCTTTAAACCCTCTCTGCCTCGTTTAAAAATCTGTTTTGATTTTTTTCAAGCATGCTGCTGGGCTGGCCATCCTGCCCGCTTGAAATGCGACCAGAGGGCTTCCAGATAAAATCTCGCCAAACTGAAAGGCCATTGTGCCACTGGGATGCAGCACTGGCTGAGCCAAGCGATTGCTGCTTTGAGTGTCCTCACTGGGGTGTGAGTCAGAGATGGTCTTTGGCAGCTCCCGAGCTTCTGCCTGTCCCACTGTTTTTGGCAGAGTCTTTGGGGCAGTGCAGGAGTCGGCAGCCGGCTGCTGTGAGAGCTCAGGTGGGATGCGTGGGGAGAGGAGCAAGCAAATTTGGGAGCTTTGCGAGAATAGTCCGAATTTCAGGGTGGTCCATACAGATCACACAGCCGGTCCCGGTGATAGCCTCTCCACCAGGATACAGCTAGCTGGGTGTGAGAGCAACAGATTAGTTTGCTGGAGCTTGTCATTTCAAATTCCTTTCCGGTTCTCTATCAGCAAAGCTCAGGCCCATCCCCACAATCGGCTTCTCTCTGGATGGTTGCCGAGATGTGATTATTTATAGGGTTTACTGGAAACTGTTGGCACATTACTGGGCTTCAAAATGTGATTGTTTTTCAAAGAAGGAAATTAGCTGGAGTGTGGGGCTGGTGGCCAGCTTGGACTGTAAGCAAAGGGAGCCTGAGGTCAGGACCAAGCTGCATTGTTTCTTTTATCTTCAAAAGCAATTTGCCCCTCTCTGTTATTTAAGTGACTCTTAATGTGATGGACAAAATGAGATCATTGGGTAGTAATCCTCCATTTTAGAAATACTTCAAGTTTTAGTGAAGTACACCCTGAACCACTTAAACAAGTACCTACTGGAGTAAAATCTGGTAATTTATAACCCTGTATTAGGGCTTGGAGCATGACAGATGGGTCCCAGCTTGGAATAATAAAGCTGTAATGGAAGAATGTAGATGGGGCAGAACCCCGGGGTGGGTGTTGTGAAATGGAGGAGGTATTCTTGTCTTGGACAAGTCACTTCTATTCTTCTTCTCCTCTATCTTCCTGTTTGCATAATATTGGTTCGTCTCACTTGGTGATTGTGAAGTTTAACTAGCCAATGGTTGTGTTTGAAACCCTTGGCTTGAGAACACTCTTGAAAAACAAAGTATTGACATTACCTTTGTTTCCTTACAATAAATGCCTCTGTGTGATGCTCGTGTTACAGAAAAGCACTTGAAAGAGCGGAGGATGAACACGCAGAGAGCTGGGTGACCTCTCGGGTGACACACAGGAAGGATCGCCTCAGCAAACTTGTTTATGTACTAATGTGTCTGGCAAGGTGTTTGTCCTGTGTCTGCGAAGTCTCCCTTGATAACAGTTTAAGGCACAGCTTGAGGACAACCCCAGAAGCACCCTTCTTTGTACATTCCACCTTTGCCAACAAGATCCCCCTTGGGAGTCAACACGACCTTGCAGCGTATCTGCCTGACTACGAAGTGACACATTTGGGGCCGCTGGGACTAGCTGTTTTCAAAGCTGAAGCCCCGTGCTGAGAGGTGATCTGCCAGCAGCCATGTGCTGCTTTGCCGGGGAGGGCAGGCCATCTGCCGTCCTTGCTGCCCTAAGCAGAGCATCTCAGACCCGCGGCCTCCAGCCCCAGCTAGGCTGGACTCTGTCAGCCCACATGTTTCATTCCCCTGCGGACCTGTGGGCAATTAGTGTCAACTGCATGTTTACATACTCTCCTCCTTTGCTACGGCCCAGGAAAAGTCTTCTGACCTAGCTTAGTGATGTGGATGCCGTAATGATGCTGTGTATGCAGCCCCGTTAATGATGTTTGTATTTTTTTCACATTCTAGTTTTGCCAGCGATGAATACCAAAGGGCAATGGAGCAAATATCTGTCGTTGTCCAGCAGCACAAAGCGACCATGGTGCCAGGGGAGCCACAGCTTAACGTGTGCGACAAGGCCGTCATGGTGAGTGGTTGAAGCATAAATACCTCAGAGAATCCTTAGCTTAAAATATATTTTGTAAAGGCTTAAAAATGTCACCTAATGCTGGTAAGTGATGGAGAAGAGATCCACGCTCACCCATTTGAAGGCTGTGTGGTTGTTCCATGGAGGAGAGAGCTGTTTGTTACCTGTGGAATGTGGTGGTATAGGAGGGCTCATACAAAGCAAGTGGCGTTAGGTCTACCAACATGCTGTGATAAACTGTGTGCCTTCCTTCCTTAGAGATGCAGCAGTATCTACAGCAGTACATTCTTCTCCTTTCTAGTCCCCTTCTGCAGTTCTTAGAAGTCCCCTGCTTTGAGTGGTGGGACTGGAACAGTGGCTCTTTCTCAGTGATGTTTGGTCTTGCTTGATCTCCTCCAATTCCACCCATGCCTGGCTTTTCCACAGTCCTTATGGCTTGAAACATGACAAACGTTTTCAATTCTGGTTTTTGTTTCAAATTGCATGTTAGGAAGTTACAGTTTGGCTTTCCTGTCAACTGCTGCTTGCTGTGTTGAGAACCTGAGAAAGAAACTGGATAGTTTGTAGGAGGTCAAGTTGTCAGATGGCAAGAGTTTGTGTAGTCTAAAGTGATGTGCCTCTAGACTGACACAAAATAGTAACAGGCAAAACCTTTCTGATGCTGAAATAATCTGGTCTAGTGGGTGGTGTCCCTCCCCGTGGCAGGGCCTTGGAGAAAGATGATCTTTAAGGGCCCTTCCAACCCAAACCGTTCTATGATTCTGTGGTTCTGAAAAAAACAGTACCTGCTGCTTAGGGTCTATCTCCAGCCAGACAGAGAAGGACAGTGTGGAGCTGCGTCTCCTTAGTAAGAAGGCAAAGATCTTTTTTAGCTATGTCACATCTTTTTATTTTTGGATGTTAAGTAAGAAAAAGATTTGAAGGACCATTGTTTCTGTGTTGTTTTCTTTCATTATTCAACTTTTCCCTTTATAAACACTGTTCTGTGTTCCTCTGGGACCTTTTGGGTTCAGGCATTCTCCCCAGTGCCTGGCTGCTGCCAGCGACCTTCACTGGAAAAGCATTTCTTCTGTGCTCACTCCAGTTCCAAAACTGGTTCATAAAGCGTAGGCATACTCCGCTGTCCTGCAGCTACCCCGATGCAGTGTGTTTAGGTGCTATGAAAACATCTGGTATCCCTGTTTGTCAACACGCAGTGTCGTTGTGTTGCGTAATGGAAAAAGTGATGGGCTGGATGTCCTGTACTTTGTCCTGTACCCCAGTCCTCTCCTTGGGGCTATTGAGAGCATGCCTTGTTCTAGCTCAGTTGGGCAGAAGCTTTGCAGATCAGGGGCTTCCACTTCTGCTTGGGCTATGGCAATGTCCAGGGCTTTGCCAAGTCCAGTTATGCCTGCCTAGTCTCTAAGCAGAGGCAGCTAATGATTGCTCCAATGCTTGGCCAAGCTCAAACCATATCGTTCGGGCCATCTGAGGCAGAAAGCCCTCCTTGGCGGGCTAAGCGGTATTCTAATCCTGGGAGAAATGTTCAAATCCCACCAGGAAACATGTTTACCTTATGTAAACTAGCCAACAGGCTAGTTACACAGTCACAAACCTAAAATAAACAGAGGTGAAGGTAACCAAATCTTTCTGTGGTAATAGTATTGCTAGTGTTGATTTGGCCTAAAATCTGCCTTTGGAGGATGCCGGGAGATAAATATCACATACTGATACTATGCCCAACTCTGTCTTCTAAATTTTTATTTGATACGGGCATTTATATCCTTTCTGGGACAGAGGAGAAGAATTGTCTTTACTTATCCATGAGCAAAGTAGATGGATAGTTTTGTAGCTACTGTAGTCTTGGGATTGATGTTGGACTTGATGATCTTAAATATTTTTTCCAGCCTAAATGACTCGATGATGTAAGCACAGCAGCAGCAGCCCTCCTGAGCAGGGAAAGTGTTTGCTGGCCCATCTGCGGCGTATCCCAGCAGCAGTGTAGATGAAGCTCCTGTGGAGCCAGTTCTGCTGTGTTCTCCTCCTGTGGAAACGTAGGAGAAGTTGCTCCATGCAGTGGAGCTGTGCTGGCTTGTCTGCCTGTTTGACTTGCAGCACACATGGCGTCCTCAGGGCTCTCACCACTTACAGCACAGATCCAGGAAGCAGACTCGGACTGCGAGACTGAAGCAGATACAATTTGGGGTTTTTTCAAAAGAACAAACATTTCATTTGTTTCTGTGGATCTCTGTTACCTCTGCAGATTGGTCAAGCATCTGA
The DNA here is from genome assembly GCA_013400135.1 of Rhinoptilus africanus. NCBI lineage: Eukaryota > Metazoa > Chordata > Aves > Charadriiformes > Glareolidae > Rhinoptilus > Rhinoptilus africanus. The sequence continues at coordinate 68,110 of VXBO01010796.1, read as the reverse complement.
AATTTCCAGCAGTGGTTATGCGTTTTCAAATTGAGAAATGGGTTTAGAAAACAGCATTAATTGTTCTTAAACCGTCTGGAGCTCTTCGGGCAGTGAGGTGCCTTCTGCCAAAGCTCCCCTCTGTGGTCTGCTCCTTCTGCAGAGATAGCTGGTGTCTCACTGCCATCTGTCGTCAGCTGTATGGAATAGAAACCTCCTCTGGCATTTTTTCTGGGGTTAAGCTTTTCTTTTACTCTACAGGAATTTAATTCCATGAAAGCATAAATGACCTGAAGGATAAAAATAAGTAAAATGAAAGGCAATAGGTCAGAGCTGAGCTGGCCTTTAATAGGTGACAGCAAGAATCTTCCATGGATGGATAGACTTTTAGAGCGGGAGGGACAGAGAATGAACGCAAAAGCTTTCTGAAGGCAGAATGGGAATTGTGACCTGCCATTCACAATACCCCAGTCCCAAATTTTTAGTGACAAAATGCCATGAAATTGAAAAAGTTTTTGCCCAAATTCCTTCCTCCATTAATCCCTTTGGAAGCTGAGGTTTGCAGGGAGTTTCCTTGCTGACATCGTTTCTCTGTTGTACACATGCTGGAGAAAGGTAGTTCAAGAAACATGGAAACGGAAACAAGGCAGGGAAATCATTTTGGTCTGCGTGCACTGGAGTAGTTGTCTCATGAATGCCTCCTACTCCATCTGTTCATAAATTCATCCATCAAAATGCTCATTAAAATACCAGCATTCTTATCTCTCTCACACCCTTGGCCTTCTGTTGCTTTTTGCTTGTTTCCTCAAGAAAGTGCACGGATATCTTAGTGCTGAGAATGAGAATGGTTTTCTGGATCCCAGGAAAATTGGGGCTTTCACCAAAACCTCATAGTCTGATTGCTCCGCGCTATTACAGGAAAGAGAGGAGGGTCACCAGAGTCCCAGCAGACTGCATTTGTACAGGGCAGACCACTGCATCCCAGAAGAGGGGATCATCTGCTGCAGAAGGATTTGTAGTCTTTCCTAAACCTTTTTTAAAATAGTGTTTGGAATTGGGAAGTTGATGAGCCCAGGAGCATCAGCTGCAAGAGGAGTTTCATTTTTCAAGCAGGACATAAGAGGATGAAAGGGGGTTGTTAGGGCTAGGGCTTAGCAGATACTTGGTATGAATAATTTCCTATATATTTTTTGTTTGGTTTTAACAGAATTGGTCTCCTCCAGGCTGTGAGAAGCTAGGGAAGTGCCTGAAACAGCCCAAGTCTGATCCTAAGAAGTGCTTTTGGCCTCATTGATCTTCCCTGCAGCCCTCAAGAGCTACACAGAAAAGCTATAACCAGCCAGACATATGGTTTACAGTGCATGTCTTCTCATGTTGGCACTCCTGTTTACACAGGAAGGGTGTGATGTACGTATGATACAATCATTTTGCTCTTCCAAAAGGGCCAGTGTTTATATTGCTAGTGCTCAGGGTTTAGCCTGTACTCTTCTGTTGTTTTAGTTGTTTCCGTAAATGGTAACTGCAGTGAACACTGTTTTAACTGTAAAAGCTGTCTGGACAACTGCAACTCTGCCATCACCTCAGAAATGCCATGGATGCGCCATTCCTCTGGCTCCTTCCACCCAACCTGCTCTCCTAAATCATTGCTTGTTCTGATGCCCCAACAGCAGCCATCAGGGACTGTTCAGGAAACTTACATCTGCCAGAAAACCCTGCCCAAACTGCCCTTCGTTTGTTTGTCTGTAGCTTGTTGTTTTAGCATTTGATTTCCATTGTGAACTCTTTGGACTCCAACTTGTTTTTCCTTTCTTCCTAAACTTACGAGCACTGGGTGCAGCTGTACAGCTCGCGCCGCTGATGGGCATCACCGGGTGCAAACAAGTGCTCCCTCCTGTTCCCAACTAAGGGGCTTGCTCCCTTAGTATATCAGGAGAACACCCTTGCCTTCCTTCCATCTGTAGCTGCAAACATTCCCTAGGTAACAGTATAAAGAAATTTGAAGATCATATACATGTAAGTATTGTCTTATTGACGGTGTGCAGTATATTCTTAGGGCGCTGGGAGCAAGTTGTTCGTTTCAGGGGTTTTCTTAATTTCCATAAATCTAAGTCCAAATATGGTTTAAGTCACGCATTTAGTCTCATGATTTGGGCCCAGCCAACTGCAGGCTCAGAAATGCCCGTTTACATCAGATGTTAACTCTTGACCCTGTTTCCAGTGTACGCTCTCTGAGGAATTCTCCTTGTGCAAACTTTCCACAGCCTGGGTGTAGCACTTCTCTAAGCAGAGTTCATGGTAAATGCCGATCCTTCACACAATTTCACATTGCAAACTTCTCATCTGCTTTTGAGCCTGTTTCACACCCTTTGTTATTGCTATTAAGTGTGTCTTGAACTAAAGCAAGCAGAGTTACTCTGGGGCTTCAGGGGAGTGGCTAGAAGCAACCCCAACCGTGCTGTTCGCACCACCGACAGCTCCGCTTCCACCCCGCAGGGTTTTATACGGTGTGCATGCCCTCCCTGCTTGGCGTTGTGCTGTCTTGGGAAAAATCAAGGTGCTCCGTACTTGTAAACAGCCCTGCTCCCTTCCCAAGGAAGGCTTGGGGCCAGCTTGAGATGAGTCGAGAGCTCTGCTTCTGTTGTAACTGCTGTGCTGCTCCTGAGATGGGCTTCTCAGCTGCTTGTTCTTACCCTCCGTGTAGTCCCAAATGCTCTCATTCTCTCCGTTCCCATGGTTTATGCTACCTGTAATCCCCTCCACAGTAATTCCTACTGTATATCTCCTGAAGCTGGATAATCCTATAAGATTGTAATAAGAACAGCGCTTGAGTCAGCTCTTACTATTCCACCTATCAGAAATCACAGCCAACATTTATTTCGGTAGCTGGCAGAGCCTCTGAAACTTGCTGTTTGCTCATCTGTAAATGGCGTTTGTTTATAGTCCAAATGTCTTAGATGCCTTTTGATGTTGCTAATTGTCCTTACAGTATATCAAGGCATTTCCAGTTCATCCATAACCTTTCTCTTTGTTTTGACAAGTGTGGATAGCTCAAGTCTTGAGAGATCCTTATCAGCCTGTTCTTCAGTGATGCTGTATGAGGTAGGAGGACTTGGCAGCAGTCCTGAGCGTCTGTCAGCACAGGAGACCAAACAAAACCAGTAACTTCTCATTTTCTGGGTCTGGTCCACCTCTGCTTTACTGCTTCTGTCACCCAGAATTGTTCAGAGCCCTGCAGTCCACGATTCTCACCAGATAAAGATCCCACCAGAGGAGGGAGTCTGTCACTGCAACTGCCTGAAAATCCGTCAGCCTTCGAATAATTATGAACATGTCTGCTGCAAACTCTTCACAGCGCTTTGTCTTTCTACGTCCTGCTTATTAAGAGATTGCATCGCAGGAGCGCAGCTTGTCGCCTGAGCACTAGCCCAGGCACGTTTCTCAGTTCTTAGCATTTGCAGTACGCTCATCGTGAGCGTGCTGGATGCCTGCTACCCCGCGTCCCCTGCCTGCCTGGCTGCCACTTTGTTCTTTGCTCTTTTCACCGCTTGCAGTTCTGAAGACGCTGCTTTTCCCCTGTCGATATGACTTGCTTGGACAAGCCATCCTGTTCTCAGCACACACGGTGTTTGTCTGGTTACCCAGCACACAAAGTCCTCATTCCTCATTGAAATAATCTAGCGGAGCATAGATACTGGATGTAAACTTTGCACTAGAAAGCTGGCTGCTCTAAGTGAATTAACTTGATGTCTGTTTATTATCTGCTTTGTGTCCGTTTGTTATAAAAGATCAAAGCCTAATGTGAAGAAGCTACTACTAAATTTAAATAACAATAGTAGTTTTACAGCTGGCTGGCTAGGAAGAACTCTAAATCCAAGCCTTTCCCAAAGATGTACAGATTTTAAAGTTGTGAGATGAAGAACTAATGAAGAAAAATAAACTAATTTATCAGAAATACATTATATGATTTGTCTGTGCGCACCTGTAAAACAACTGAATAACACCTTGCTTTGGGACAGTCTCGCCGATACGCCTTCCAGATCATGGGACTGACTTGGGTTAAAAATAGCTTGTTTTGTTTTCCCTGTATTATTTTTAACGTGGATCAATTTCCCAGCCCACACAGCTGCCCGAGTACAATTCAGAGGCTGGTGTGGGGACCAGGGGCACACGTGGCCTGAGGCTGCGTCCACCAGCGCAGCCGCAGGGACGAGCGCGGCCAGCCTGCAGCGTTAGTGTGACGCAGCTCGAAAACACCGATACACACTTCGGACCGCAAAGCAGCCAGCATGTGTTACCTCGTCTGCCCTTAATAATTATCCTAAGCCTCCGGTCTGAAGTTGGTCCGTGTGATGGGTTCCCAGTTTTGTGAACTGCCCCTACCGGGGCAGGAGCTGGTTTTGCAGGAGCTGCCTGTGGTTGTGTGTGCAATAGCAGTTGACAGAGGAGTGGGTCTGGTGGGGTTTACTGGTCGGTCGGGGACTGCAGGAGTGAAACTGGTTTGTTGGTGGCTTCCTCTCTCAAACTGCAGGACATAAGAGCTAAAGGAAAGATGATATCTGTCTAAGACTGCTTCTATGTGGCATTCCTTCCTTTATGTTTAAATACATCTGCTAAATGCTAAAAGCTTAATATCTGCTTGGGCTAAGAGTCCAAGGAATTTCTTTCTTGCCTTTAATTTCCAATTAGCTGAGCCTCTCGAGTCTCCCTGCTCTGCCCCTGAGGCTGTGTTATCATCCAGTCCTCCATGCAGAGGAGCTTCTGAAATTGATGTAACTAATAATCGTGGAAAAAGTCCTACTGCATTTACAGTCTATAGCTGCAAAAATGGAGTCTTGATTTAAAATCCTGCGGCGACAAATGGATTATTTCGGTGGCAAATTAGTCTCTGTGGACCAACAATTTGGGGATCTGAACACTGGAATTGGAAAGCAGAAGATCAATTCCGAACACTTAGAGGCAAGGTTAATGCCCTGCTAACTGTATTGAGTGCGGTGATGAAAGATAACACGCCTCTGCATTTTAAATGGGAAGCCGAGAAACGCTGTATTAAAAGTGAAAATGGGCAAGTTCAGAGTGAGAGCGGGTGATACCCACGTATTTGCTAATAAAACATTACACGGTGTCTGGGGACTGGGTTTTCAGGCAAGTGCTGGGGATGACAGTGGGCTTTTACTAAAGGAACTGGAACGGATGTGGCCGAGAAGGAGGCTGTTGGACCTGGGACACGCGCTGCCGCGTGGAAGCTGGTCGTTGTCGGTACCTGCCGCATCAAGCCTTTCCCAAACGTGATGGACAGCTTCCAGAAGCCTCCTGGTTTCGCATAAAGCGAAGCAGACAAGATGAGGATCTCCCAAAGGCTGGAGAACACTGGTTTTTTTCCCAGCGAGGACATCTTCGCAGTCACCAAGTGAAATAACTTCGGCTGAAGAAAGAGCTTTTGAAGGTGAGAATGGTTTGAATCGGGGCTTTGGAGGGGGAGGCAGTGCTGGGAGGCAGTTTATTGTCTGCGGAGTTGCCAGCAGCCTCTTCAGCCCAGCTAGAGGAGAAATCGCTCCCCAGGGATCTTGCTGTTGTCTTCAGCACTGGGAAACTTTCTAACCTACATGCACTTTTACTCTCCAAGAGTTACCCTTGGGTGCTTGTTCAGTATCCAGTTAACCTGTTTGCAGTTAGAGGGGCTTGTTTTCCATTTCTCTTAACAGTTACAGTACTTGGAAATAGAGTTTTGCTTTTGTTTTCTGATAGTGTTTGATGTGAGGTTTTCATACGTTATCAGAAAGCGACACAACAGTGCTCTTGAATTAAACTGTTAGTTTTTAAGAACAGTTGTAAGGGAAGAACTGAAATCTCATTTTTGGTTCTTTTTTTCCTTTGGAAACTGGCTATTTTAAACACCGAGAAAAGATTCCATTTGCCTGTTTTCTTTATATCCCCTTCCACCGTTTATAGTTTTGTTGTTGCTTGAAGTCTAGCTCAGATTATATAAATTCTAAATAAAGGTGGATCCCCGGCCAAAAGCCTGTGGTTTCTTAGGAGTGAAAAAAAAAAAACAACCAAACCAAACCTCTGCCATACAACTTCTTGAGAGCAGCAGTCTGGCAGCTCTCTATGCCTTTGTCCCTCCTGGAGTCGCTTAATACCCTTCTGGGCGATATGTAGGTTGGTAGCACAATTCCCATCTGAAAGGGACAGGGGCTGAACAGCAAGGAATGTGTGCCAAATCCATTAGTTCTGGATGGGACTCAAAATCCACTCCCGGCTCGGCCAGGCTGGCCAGAGGAGAGAGAGGAGTTTTGTGTCTTCTCCAAGGGCCTGATCCAACCCTGCTGCAGCGGGCAGGGGGTGCTGGGTTCGGCTCCGAGCAAACAGGGATGCTGTGGGAGGGCAGAGCTGGCTCATGGTGCCTTCGCCTCTTTTAGGGGGGACAAAGCTAGTTCGTTATTCAGTACGGACGCTTCGGTCCCAAGCCCAGGGAGCTGGCTGGGGAACTGCATTTTTCTGCTGTTGAAATAAGATATTTTTAAAAAATGGGTTTAAAGTGCATGCGTTTCTAAAGCTGAAATTGAAACGAAACGTTCCAGCGGATTTGAAAGGAAATTTTAGTTCTCATTTCCCCTTGTGGGATATGTTGAAATTTTGAGCATTTTGTTCCACTTCACACTGAAGTTTTAAGATCCTTAACGGAACAGAAACTTCCATACTCAGCACAGCTCTTCTAATTGCCTGTTTAAGCTGATTGGAGTTAGTTCACAAGCTTTGATGCCCCCAGATTTTACGTTGACAGTTTAGTAACATCTCTCGTATCAGGATCTCAAAGCACTTTTAAATTACTCATTAGCTCTGTGTCCAAAAGAGAGGCAAAGCCAGTGTCCCCCTGTTACGGTACCCTCTGGGGGGTCCAAATCTGAGGTGGTGGTTCCTCCCCCAGGCACAGAACAGCCCTAAACCTCTGGAAGCCACAAGCGGATGTTGAGACACCTCACCGATGATATTCCAGAGCCGCAGTCCTTTGACATCACATTTGGAAATTGGTCCTAGGAAAGTTCTTTTCAGATGGAAATTGCAGTAGGAGTCAGCACTGTTGTTTGAAAGGTTGAACAATGACGGGGAAACTAATTTACTTTGGATGTTAAAAACCAGTCCATACTGGTAGGTGCAATTCATAACCTTTGAAACGGAGGATTAATGAGGTGAAGTTCTGACAGAGATCTGAGAAAATGTTTTTTAAACCTGAGCTGGCATAATTTCTGACAGCTGAATCATTGGAAGTCCGATGTGGTGTAACATATGTGCTCTTCCTGGCAGAACTGATGGTGTCTGAAAGGCCTGATCCCACGTCAGAGGAGGAGAGATCCCCCCAGCTGCTTCTTTGCCCAGCTGCTGGATGCAAAGGGACCGGTGAGACCCCATCCAGGTTAGAGCTGCTGGTTTGCCTGGGGTCGGTTGGCATGAGGGGCTTGGGAACCTCACTTAGCCTGAAGCAAAATGTGGTGGTGTCTTCTGCCGGTAACGGTGGTGAGTGTGTAGGATGGCCACAAACAAGAGAAGTGTGATGAAGACCCCAGCTCGCGGATTCTCCATTAGTGAGAGGGAGAAGGCAGGGGGTGCCTGGTGTTTGCACTGCAGGCAGCCTGGAAAAAAGTCCTTTCCCAGCTCCTGCTTATTTCCATGGATAGGCAGATAAATTCCATTACTTCCGTCTGCCAGGAAGAAGAGTAGTTGCTGGAATAGCTCATTGTCCAGTGTCGTGGTTGGTAAGGTTACAGGATAAACCCTTCCAGCTCATCTGAGGGAGCGAGGGTGTTGCAAAGCCCCTGTTCCAGTGGAAGACAGTGTGCTTCATCTGCATTTGCTTCACTGGAACAGCTGCTAGAGAGGCCTTTTCTGGTGCCAAAGAGATAATCTGACTTCAGGGAAAATCTTAGTCTTTAAGGGAATGGTTGTGAAAAGGAGACACTGTGTGGGCTGTCTCTGGCGATAGAGAGCTTAACGAGAAAGGAGCAATGTTTGCACTGGCCTTCAGCTTGTCTCCGTTTGCACCTCAGGCAGATATCCAGGTGTCTTTTGCCACCTATAGATGAAATAGGAAGAAAATAGAGCAGTAGAGGATTCGGTGTGTGGCAAATGATTCCTGAGGGTTTGCACCAAGCACTGGGAACTGTGCAGTGACACAGGATGTGTCAGATGCTGGGATGCAGGCAGAATCGGGTTTCTCATGAGCCGTGATGTGTATATGAGCCTATCGCAGCTAAGTTGGAGAGGAGACCAGCCTCTCCTCCTGTCGGCTGCTCCGCCTGTGTGAGACCCGCTTCTCCTAGCTGGAAGGACCCCACGGGGCCATTGGGAGCACTTGGTCCAGGAAGAGTAGGAGAAAGGCAGCCTTCTGCAGCCCTGAGCACCCATACCACGGGGTCCAGATCAAAAAACTGCAAAACACCTGGATAGCTGCTGGTGCGCTGTCACTAACCTCCAAGACGGGCACTGACGGCTGTCCGGAGGGTGTGGAGCCGAGCCGTCCCCATCGCAGCTATCGGCGGCAAGCACTGAGCTGGGCCGGGGGTGTTGCATGCTAGAACCGCCTTTGCTTTCTGCAGCGGGTTGTGCCCAGATGCGTTTGGACCAGGCCCAAGTCGTATTTGCTAATGTACGAGAAGGTCTGAACTCATTCAGCAGTGCATCTCCTGCCCACAGTGGGTTTTGCGCGGGCAAACGGCTGTTCACCCATCGGGCGATGGGAGATAGGGGCTGTGTGAGAAAACCCTGACCTGCCGAACCAGTCAGTAAGTGACACCAGTAGCTGCTGAGCTGTTAGCCCAGGACCTGCCTGTGATATCATCCCCAGGGAGTGTCATCCAAACCAACGGTTCTAACAACCACAAAACGCGATTCCAGGGGTTCACAAGAGGTGACAAGGGACAGACAAGCGGGAGTTTAGTGATAGCGGGGCAGGGGTGAAGGGAGTGTAACCTCTGGGCATGGGACCCCTTTCCAAAGCTGGCTGGGGCAAGGCAGGGTCTCAGGGCTCCGTGTGCTGAGGGAATACGCTCCTCGTGCTGCAGGTACCAGAGCACTTTTCAGGGGGAGGACTGGGGCTCCGTGCACCAGGGTGCCAGAGCTCCAAGCTCCAGGCTAGCACAGCTCTGGGCGCTGCGGGGAACGGGGCTCTGTGGGTCCGGGTACCAACGAGAGCTCCATGCTCCAGGGGCTGTTGGGGCTCCGTGCTCCAAGGTGCCAGCGCTCTGTGCACCAGGGCATCGGAGCTCCATGCACCCAGGGCGTTGGGTCTCTGTGACCCGGGATGCCAGAGCTCCACGCACGCAGGAATCGGGGCTCCATGCACTAGGGGGGTTGGTGTTCCATGCATGGGGGTGCATGCACCAGGCAGTCGGGGCTCTGTGCACTGGGGGGACCGGTGCTCTGTGCCCTGGGGTACCAGAGCTCCATGCACCTGGGTGTCAGGGATTCGGGATACCAGAGCTTCATGCAGCAGGGGATAGGGGCTCTGGGGTTCCAGACCTGCACGCACTGGGGGGGTCG
>VXBO01010796.1:30063-44997 GCA_013400135.1 Rhinoptilus africanus | reverse complement strand
TCCCGCTCCGTGCCCGGGTGTCCCCCCGGTGCCATGGCGGGGAGCGGGGCACCCACCCCGGCGGCAGCAGCCCCGGCGGGGCCGTGGCTCCCAAGCTGCTCCCAGCCCGTTCTGAGCAGCACTGGCCTTTTGAAGGCAGATGCGCCACCCACCAAGGCAACCGTCTGGCTACCGGCCTGGAAAATACCCGTGTCCCGGGACGCGCAGAACAAGAATCGGCTCTTTGAACCCCGGCTGCTTGCGGGGAGCCCGTTCAGGGATTCTCCGTTTACCTTTACGTAGACGCAAAGGAAAAACCTCTCCATAAACAGGATTGTTCAACGGGCTCCTTGTGCCCGGGCACGGGCAGGGTCCGGCCACCGCCGCCGGGCTCGCAGCGGGGGGCCCGCAGCCCGGGGGAGCGGTGGCACGGCTTTTGCGGTAGTGTCACCCGGAGAGGTGACATCCAGCCAAGCAGCCTTTGTCCCAACGGCGTTTTGGGGAGCCGGGCTGGGTGCGCGCAGTGCTGGCCGTGCCGGCGGCGCGGGGCGAGCTGCCCTGGCAGAGGAAGTTGGTGACTGTTGAAAAAGCTCTTCTTTATTTGCTCCGGTTGGCTCGAGGAGTGACTCAGTGCATCGTGCAGGATGTGAGGAGGTTAATTATAACCCTGCCTACGGACGGGGCTGGGAAGGGAAGGTGGCCGGGCACCGCTTGCACAAGGGCTCCCCGGCCGGAGGGGTGGCAGCCGCTGCTGCGGGGCGCGGGAGCTGCCGGGCACATCCCGTGGGTGCACGGGGTGACACGTGGCCTCTGGGCGCAGCCTCGCGCGTGGGGCCCTCCTGCCACAATTATGACGGTTTGGCCCCAAATCGTGCCAGGCTTGCCCTGCTCCGGCATGGGATGTTGTGCCGAGGCTTTGTCATTTTTCCCCCCCTGGTGAGCTCGTAGGTGGGTTGTTTAAATTTGAAGGCCCCGCTTGGGTGGGGGCTGTCCTGGGAGAGCAGCTCCCTCCTACTCCAGCCGCTTGTGGAAATAACCCTGTGGGTGACTCAGCTGGGTCTGGGGGGGCCTGCGGCCTCGCACCTGCACCGAAGGGGAAACTGAGGCACAGGGGGATGCGGCTTGTCCCTCTGCACCTGGGGAGGGGAGGAAGAACCCCGGAGCATGACCCGCCTGTGGCCCTTCCTTTCCCTGGCAATTAGGCTCTTCCCAAACGTCCGGAGGATGTTTGCTTGCGGCTCCCGGCCAGCTCGGGGTGGGTGGAGGCGCAGGAGCTGGTCCCCACGGCAGGGCTTGGGGCAGCCCCCCGCTTCCCACAGGCTGGCACAGGCACGGACCCCCAGGGTGCAGCTCCCAGCCATGCCATGGGCTGTATCCCCACCCGGCACAGGGAGACGCCTCGGCTCTGTCCTGCCTGCTGGGGATGCTGGGGTGCACAGAGCTGGTGGGGGGGGCTCAGCCTGCGGTGCTTGTCCCACCTGAGAGGTGACCGGGGTGGGGACCAGGCAGCTCTGCACTGGGACCCCCACCCAGGTGATGCTCCTGGCCGTGCCGGCTCCACGGTGCTCGGGAAGAAGCAATGGATGAGGGCAGCAGCCCCCCTTTCCCTGGGGCTGCTGTGCCCCTCAAACTGGGGGGCCTGACCCAGGGTGAGGCGAGGACATGGCCCCTCCTGCCTAAGCCCCCCCCTGCCCAGCCAGGAGCCGTTGGGGTGCTGGGGGTCCCTGGGGGGTCCTGGCTGGCCCTGGGTGCCCAGTTGGGTGCTGGTGGGCGCGTGGGCCGCAGCCAGCCGCCTCCTGCGGTCAGGTGCTTTTTATAAAATGAAAGNGGTGCTGGTGGGCGTGTGGGCCGCAGCCAGCCGCCTCCTGCGGTCAGGTGCTTTTTATAAAATTAAAGGAAATAAGGAAAAAAAAAAAAAAAAGCCACTGCTGTCTCCAAGAGCAATAACTCCCGTTTCCTCCCCAGGCGCACAGGGGGATGGGAGGTGCAGGGATGGCTGCCTGCAGCCTGCCTGGGCTCTGCCCCTGCCGGGGTGCCCGTCCCCCTGGGATGAACCCCTTGCAAAGCCCCTTGAGGGGGGCGATGGTGTGGGGGCTCCCTGGGGGGGCTCCTCCTGTCCCGGCAGGGCGGCTGCAGGCTGGGCTTGCAGGGCCTTTATCGCCCCGGCAAGGCCAGGTTTAACCCTTTGCCGCCTCTGTGCCCCGTCGCAGCAGGGTCCCGGGGTGCCCGTGGGCACTGGGCGAGGAGGGGGGGGTGTTTGGACACTGATTGGCGCTGCCGTATGGCAGACACCGTCACGGCCCCGAGCTCCATGTGGGAAGTGTTATGGTGGATGTGGGAACATCCCCGTGTGATGGGAGTGGGGGTTCTTGTGCGCAAGCGGGCGTGAAAGCAAGGGATGTGTACGGACATCCCGGTGCTGATCCCGCGGCTCTGGAGACCCCAAGGGCTGCTCCGTCCCCTTGGCATGGGCCGTCCCCATCCTGGCGTGTGCCTGGTGTAGGGACTGCAGCCCCGGGGCTGTGTGTGCTGGGGAAAGCGGTGTCCCCCGGCACCAGGGTGGCAGCGAGCATCCGTCTCCAGAGCCATTCAATTCCCTGTCCCGTTACGGGAGGCACTGGTCGGCTGCTGGGGTTTCCCAGGCTGGCAGCCGTGGCACCCGCTGGCACCCGGCCCGGTGCCCTCCCGGGGCAGCTCCCGCAGCATCCCTGGGGAGCGAGGCCGGCCTCTGCCTCTGCGCTGGCAGGAGCGGGATTAACTTTCCACAAAAACAGGATACGGCGGGAGAACCGGCGGGGCTGCTCCCTCTTCCCGGAAAGAGGAGCCGGGACTGGGGCTGGGAATGCGCCGGCGGCTGGCTCTGCCAGCCCAGGGGCTTGCTGCTTTGGGGCTGACCGGATTTTGGGATGGGGAGAGCCTCCGTGATCGGTGTTTTTTAGCCTGTCTCTGGTTTGCGGTCAGCGGGTGCAGAGCGCAGGGTCCTGGGGGCGAGGTGACACCCTGGGGACACTGTCTGGGTGTCCCCCCCAGCCCCGGGGACCCCCGGCTGGGGGCTGTTAGCCGGGAGGGAGGACCCAGCTGTGGGGAAGTGGCTTGGCAGAGCTGCCTGGCTCCGGCAGCAGGTAACGGGCCCGTGTGAAAATAGCAGGGAAAAGAGCTCTGCTAATTAATCCTGAGCGGCCGCAGGTCCCTGCAGGGCCAGCAGCGGTGCCGGCGCCAGTCGGTGTACGGGCACAGGGCGGATGGTGCTGCGGTGCCGGTGGATGGGGCTCCCCCATGGCTGCTGGGGGCTGGGGAGCCCCCTTTCCCCATGCAGTGGGATATGGATCCGTCCCTGGGAGCTGGCTGGGCACGGGATGGTGCCCTGTTTGCAGGGAGTGGGCTGTGCCAGACCCTGACCCTGTCCTGCAGCTGCCCTTCCCGTGCTTCCCCAGCCCCGTTGCAATGGGAGAGACCTTGGTGCCGGCTCTCCCCACCCTTGCTGCTGGGTCCCTGCCCTCCCCTGTGGTCCCTGCTGACCCCCTTCCCCTCCCGGGGGGGGATCTCAAGGGGAGGTTAAAGGCCAGCGTGACGGAAACCCGGCACATCTCACCCAGCTCCCCGGTGCTGCGATTTATCCTCCTCCCGGCGCATTAACGTCGTTAATGTTTCAAGTGCTGCTGGCTGCCAGCGCCGGCCGCGGTGGCGGTGAACTCCCCGGCAGTGCGGGAGCTGGGCCGGCTGCTCCCGAATCCCCGCGGTCACGGAGCTGGGGAAGGGGGGGGCGGTCTGGGGTGCGGATCCGGGATCACCTTGCTGGGGGTACAAGGGAGATGCTCGGTGTGGGTCGGATCCTGCCCTATACGTGCCGCCGAGGCGAGACCACGGGGCACGGTGGGCAATGGGTGCCGCCTGCATGGGGAGGGGGGCATTTGGTGTCACCACGGTGGGTGCCAGCCACCCGCCTGGCTCCTCGAGGGGAGGATGGATGGGGTGCGGGAGGGCGGGTTTCGCTCCGGGGCCGCTCTCCCCCACCGCCGCTCTCCCCACAGGCCAAACTGGTTTTTCTCCCTGCTCTGGCGCTTTCCCCGCTGTCAGCACTGCGGGGAACTGGTTTCCTCCGTCTGTGCAGGACACGGAGCACCCACACACCACCGGCACGGCACGCCCCGCTGAAGCTGGCCCTGCCGAGGAGGTGTGGGTGCAAAGCCGGGTACCGCGAGTGCTCCCAAACTGGGCTGTGCCGTGCCCGGCTACACCATCAGCATCTTTTTCCCCCTCCGTTTTTCATCCTCGAGCCCTTAAAAGCTGGTTGAAGCCAGCAAGCACTGACCATCCTGCCTTCCCGGTGGTGCTCCCAGCCAGGGCAGAGGGGCAGCCGCAAGCCAGAGGGTCCCGGGGGTGCTGGTTGTTCAGCCCCAGGGTGTAACGGGGTGCTCTGACAGCTGCTGCTAGCCCTTCCTGGTGCCACAGGCAACCTTGAGCCAGTGCCACCGGGATGCCTGCTCTGCCCTGGCCCTCGTCTGGGAGTAATATCCCCAGTCCTGGGGGCTGGTGGTGTAAAATATGTGGGTCATGCTGTTGCTCCAGGCATGGGTGGTCCCCGCGGCATATTTGTGCCCAGTGATGCCCATCAGTGTCCCCTTGGTGCCCACAATCCCTGTCCTCCCCGCAGCTCTCGGGCAGACCCCAGTCCAGGTGATGCCAGCGGGGCTCCATCACAGCCGGTCCCTACCCATGCTGCCAGCACCCACAGGGTGACCGTAGCTGGGACGGGGGCTCACACCGGGGCTGGTTCGCCCCCGACGCCCAAAGGACCCTGCCCTGGACTGTGGGGTCGGTGCCAGGACGGGGGTGCCGGTGGCTGTCGAGGCTGGGGGGGAAGGCTGGCTGGCTCCCACGTAAGCTGGAGCGCGGCTCGCCCACGCACCGGGAAGGCTCCTCTCGGCCCTGTCGCCGCTGGCGCGGGAAGGGGAATATTTGCTCCATGAGATCATGGTTTGCCGAAACGTAGCCAGCAACCCTCGGCAGCGTGTGGGGAGGTGATGCGTCCTGGGGTCACCACGGAGAGGTGGCTGGCGGGATGGTGGTGTCGGTCCCCTGGGCTCCTTGTGCCCCCCACCCATGGTTGGGGGCTGTCTGCACTCCCCGGGGGAGGGAGGTGGTTGGGGACCCTGCTGTGGGGTTGAGGACCAGCATTAGCCCCGATGGGTGCCGCGTGGGATGTGCCCCGAGCTGCCGGGTGCGTTCCTGGGTGCTTCCCCTCCCACCACCCCCGCACCCTCCGAGGATCCCGTGCCGTTTTGGGGGGGGCTGCACCATGTCCCCCCCAGCCGCGCTGTCCTTTGCCCCAGGATGTGCTGTCCCATTGAAACCTCGTAAACACAGGAAGGGCCGTGCCGGGATGGTGATGCTCAGCACGTCCCCTGGCGCCCAGCCTGCCCCCCCCAGCCCCACAGGGCTGTGGGCTGCCCTATTGGCCCCCACTGCCTGACCCCCTTCCCAAGTGGGGTGCTAAGGGGAGCAGGTCCCTGGCCACGCAGGTCTGGGGTCCCCAACACCCGTCCCCTGTGGCCGTCCCCTCCCCAGAGGGATCCCCCTGGCCCAGAGTGGGGTCCCCCCAGCCTGGTGGGGGGGACAGAGGGATGCTCTGGGACTGCCAGGGGCACAGTTAAAAAGCAAAGCCACCCTGCTGTGCAGCCCCCCCGTGTCTCCCTTCGTCTCTGGCCAGGCACTGATTTGCTGGGTGTCTCACAGCGGCCGTGCCCATCACCGTGGCCTCATGGCTGGGTGGCCGCAGGACTGCCCCGTGTCTGCTCGCAGGTCGCGCCGGTGCATGTGCCCGTGTCTGTCACTGCTCGCCTGGTGTGTACATGCAGCCGATGGGAACGCTGCGTCCCCAGCCACGGTGGCAGCTGCCCCGGGATGTCCCCGCTGCGCGGTCCCTGTCTCCGGCGGCGGCAGCTCCGCGGGGCGCTGGCTCAGCCCCGCTCCCTGCCCAGCTCCTCCGGCAGCCTCACGCCTGCAAACAAGCTGTAATTTAGGACTAAAAATAAGCGAGGGGGAAGGTGGTGAGCTGGTGGCGCGCCCAGAGCGGGGCTGGGCGCAGGTGAGGGGCTGTGCCACCCCCGGGGTGGCTGTGGGTGGGGGTCCCAGCCCAGTCGTGGGGGTCCTGGCTCAGTCGTGGAGCACGCTGGAAACCTTGCAGGAAAAATGTGGAAATGCAGCAGATTTTGCTCATGGCTCATATCTGTGACCTCTGGTGTGTGTGTCACCCCCCAGCCCCGTGCCACCCATGTGGGTCACCAGGACTGACCCAGCCTGGGCTCCCGCCCGTGTCCCTCTCTTCCCACTGGCATCTCTGGGGGACTCAAGTCCCTGTCTGGGACTACCCATCATTTTGGGGTGTCCCTCCCCTCCCGCTCGGGCATCCTGGGGCAGGGGGATACAGCTGAGGAGCCTGGTGGGGCACGTCACCCCCCCAGTGCCACATCCCCGGCACTAACCCTGCCTGTACCTCTGCCCCCAGCCTGCCTCTTCCGCTTCAACGTCCTCTCCCTGGTCTACCTGCTCTTCCTGCTGCTCCTGCCATGGTTCCCGGGGCCCACCCCGCGCTCCACCGGAGGTAAGGGGCTCAGCCTGGGGCATGGGGACCGGGCAGAAGGGTGGGCGTCGTGGGGGCAGCTCTGTCCGGGGGGGCAGCCGTGCAGCGTGGGGGCTGCCAGCCGCTCTCCGGCAGGTACCTGCCCTCCTCCTGCGGTTTCCCCCCGCTGGGCAGCGTGGCTCCGCGTGGCAGCCTCCCTCTGTTAATTATAGCCCAGCGCGGCTATTAATAGGCCTCCCGCTCCAAAACGGTCAGTTTTGAGCCCCAGCCTTATTAACCAGAAACCTCAGGGCTGGGCTGTGCCCTCCCAGGGTGGGCAGGGATGTACCACGAGCAGCCCCTCCGCCCTGCCCGGGCATGTGGGGCACGTCCCCCGCCGTGGGGGGCGCAGGGGGTGCATCCCCCATAACGCCTGCATGGGAGCATCCCCTCTGGTGGGTGCACGGGACGTGCCCCCCCATGGTGGGCACGGGGTGCTCTCTCCCTGCCCTCCCTGCCAGGCTGTAACACAAGCCGGCAGCGCCTGGCACGGCCGTGGATAAAAGCTCTGCCCTCTGAATATTTCATGGGCTCGCACGGCCCCGGAGTGTGGACGCTGCCGAGAGCTTTCACGCGGATTTACAGGAAAAAAACAAGTGGAGGGAGAGTTTTTGGCCCGGGGCCGCCCCCCGGCCAGCACACAGCTGGGGTGGGCTCACTGCCTGTCCCGGGGCCAGGAACACGGGCATGCAGCGCGGGGAGCCGGGTGGGATGGGGGCACGGCTGCAGCTGGTGGAAGGTTTGACGGGGCTCGCAGTGCAGGGCACCCCCTGGCACCCACCCCCACAGCGCATTCCACCAGGGATCAGGATGGGAATGGTGAGCTGCATCCTGGTGCTGTGGGGCTGGGAAGTGTCCAGCGCCAGCTGGGTCGGAGAGTGCTGCAGGGGCAAGGGATGGAGGAGAGGGAGCGTGGTTCTGGGGCCCTGGCTCCCTGCATTGTCCCGTGCCTCAGTTTCCCCAGTAATGCGGTAGAAAGAGTGTTCTTGGGCTGTGCTGGCTGCACGGTGAGACATGGCAGGTCCTGATGGGACCCCGTCTCTGGGGCAGACCCCTGGCATCTCTTGGCATGGCCACAATCCACCCCTTCCCAGCTCTTCCCGGGGTTGCTGGTTCCCCGCTGGGGATGCTGGTGCTCCTTAGTGTCATGGCGGGTGGTGGGTAATGGGGTACCTGTGTCTCGCAGGTCACACTGTCCGCCTCCTCAAAGCTCTGCTGGGGACCAGCATCCTCTTCCTCCTCGCCCACTTCGTTTTCCAAATATGCCTGTACATGCTGCCCGTCCTGGACAAGCCGCAGGAGTCCAGCGGTGAGTATGGGGCGGGAGGGCAGCCTGCCACGGGGGTGTCCACACCCGCCCTCGCCCTCCTGCGCCTCTGCTCTCCCAGGCGTCACCCTCTCCCCGCAGTGCCCCGGGGCTGGACACCCAAGATGGTGACATGCGGGTGCAGGGATCCCATCCTGCTGGGTGCTGGGGGGCTGCTGAGGCTCTGCGGGGTCCCAGCCACGTGCCGAGCACCGGGGGCATGCCAGGGTGCCCGCTCGGTGGCCACTGCACTGGTCACAGACCCCGTCCTGGGCCCCCACGGGTGTGGGGTGTTCTTCCCATGGGGAAGCCGCTGCTCTGGGTGGGCTGGGGGTCTGCCTGCATGGGGTCTGCCAAACTCAGTGCCTTCCTGCTTCCCCGCAGGCAGCACCTGGGAGGTCCTTGCCTGGCACATTGGGCTCACCAGGTAAGGGTACCCTGGCGGTGTGGGGCTGGGGGGATGGCAGGGGCTGGGGGGGACACCTCTGAGCCCTCCCCTGCCCCGCTCCTTCCCCCCCTCCCCAGGCTGGACTTGAGCGACATCCCCAACTCAGTGCGTCTGGTGGCGCCCGACGTTGGCATCCTGCTGGTCTCATCCCTCTCCCTCTGCCTCTGCCGCCACCTCGTCCCCAAGGCCGGTGCTGTCGCCCGCAACCGGAGGCCGGAGTCCCTGGAGCCCCTTGAGCGGGTGAGAGCCGTCGGTGCTGCCGTCGGCAGCATCCCACCCGCCACGTCCAGCCTCACCGCGGCATGGTGACCAGTCCCTGTCCCCTCCCCAGGGAGGGCAGCCTGGGACACACGGAGGCTTGGCATGGGGACATCCCTGGTGGCCGAGGACCCAGGTTGGGGCAGTTTTGGCCGCCTGGCTGAGCGGGCAGTGGCAGAGGGCTGGATCATCAGCACAGCACCTCGTACGGGCCGGGGTGACTCAGCCGCGGAGGAGTGCCCGTGTTTGCTCCCGCGTTGCTATAGGGATCCCGGCAAACAGCCTGGCCCTACGGCACCGCTTGATGCAGGGCTGCCCGCACCCCCAGGCTCCGGCTGGCACCGCCGCACCAAAGCCCCTGGGATGAGGAGGGCCAGTGGGGTGGGCAATCCTGGGGTGCTGATTCCCAGCTTGAGCTTGCCGGCAGGGCGCAGGGCTGGGTGCCGTGGCCGTGCCAGCCCTGCCCGGCAGTGCCAGTGGGGCACCAGGACACTGTGCTTGTGGCACCGGGGTCACCCAGGCAGACACAACCCTGAGTTGATGGCAGCCCCCAGCTCAGCAAACACCCCTCGGGGCTCAGCCCTGCCTTGGGGTGTCCCCACTGCTCCGCGCTGTCATGGTGGGCGCTCGCCCACCCGGCTCCGGCTGTTGCCGGACTGTAACCGGAGCGCCGGACCATGCGGATGCCTTTGCTGTGAGAGCGGGGCCAGCGCGGGAGGCAGCCTGGAAAAAAGCTCAGTGCTGGGAACCCGGGCGCCAGCGCCAAGAAAAACAGCCGCCTTTTGGAGGCACTTTCCAAGCGGCTAATGAGATAAACACAGCCAGGTGCCGGGCTGCGCGCCCGCACAGCGCCCAGCAGGGCACCCCGGCCGTCCACCCGTGCTCTCCCTCAAGTGGGGAAACTGAGGCACGGTGAGCAGCAGTCTGGGGCTGCGGGGCTTACACCGCGTTCCTCACCTGGCAGGGGGAAGAGCAGGACGTGGAGCGGCACGGTGACACAGCCGACGGGGACACGCCACTCAGCACCAGGCTGCGGGTGACGGCTCACTGGCTGCTCTGGCTGGCCGGGAAGGGCCTGGCCATCCTGCTGCTGGCCTTGGCCGGTGGGTATGGGACGGGGGGCGACATGCGGTGAGCTAGGGAGGGTCAGTGGCCATGCTGGCGGGGGGGATGCTTGGTCCAGGGAGGATGCTCGGTCCGGATGACGCTCGGCTGGGGGCTGCATGGCCAGAGGATGCTCGGCCGCGCACTGACCACCCGCGGGGCACTGCTCCCCAGGGATCACCCTGCCCTCCGCCTCCTCCAGCGTCTACTACCTGCTCTTCGTGGGGCTGTGCACCTGGTGGGCCTGCCACCTTCCCGCCAGCCGCCTGGCCTTCGACACCCTCTGCATCCTCGTCGGCGTCTACGCCGGCGGCCACCTCCTTTGCCTCTATGCCTACCAGACACACTTCGTCCAGGGGGTCCTCCCATCCCGCACCATCTGGGCACGGTGAGTCCCTGGGGAAGGAGCCGTGCCGTGGGTCCCATAGCTCCCTGGGGAAGGAGCCATGCCATGGGTCTCTGTGCCACCCTGGTTGAGTGGCCAGCCCGGCACCCCACTTGGCCCCCATCCTGCTGCCGGCTGCGGTGGCTCCCCGGGGAGGGTGGCCAGAGGCTGCCCAGTGAAGCTGTGTGCTGTGCCAGCGCTGGGATGGTACCATGGCTGGCAGCGGGGGTCCTGGCTCGGCAGGGGTGATAACGCCACCCCCTTTGTCCTCGCAGGGTGTTCGGCTTCAAGGACATCATCCTCTACTGCAACTGCTCCCGGCCCAACGCCTTGGTGCTCAACACCGACCACCCCTGGCCCGTCTATGCCAACCCTGGCATCCTGCTCCTGCTCTACTACACCATGGCCACCCTGGTGAAGCTGCGCTGGCTGGATGCCAGGGTAAGGGGCTGCGGGGCTGAGCCAGAGCCCACGCTGATGCCCAGCGTGCCCTGCTGCTCTCGCTGCCCCAGCCCTGTCACTGGGGGTGCCGGGGAAGGGGGGGCTGCGAGGCAGTGGGGTGCCCATGCAGGGTGGGGGGTGCCTCGGCAGGGGGACAGGACATGATCCTGCTCCCCCAGCGGCTGCAGCGGGGTGCCCTGAGCTGGCTCCTGCCCCTCACAGAGAACTGCGGCACCGGCACAGCCACCGGTAAGGTCCCCGGAGAGGGAGCTGGTGGAGCTGGAGAGCTGGCCCAAGGACACCGATGGCGTGGCTGAGGACACCAAGGTGGGTTTAGGGGTGTGTGCCCCCCCCCGCAGCAATGCCTGAGCTGTGCGGAGCAGTTATGGGATGCTCTGGGGGTGCTGGGGTGGGCTCTGAGCCCTCTCTGCCCCCCCAGCCCATGCTGTCCCCCAGCACCGGGAAGCCAGGCACCGGGGCTGAGAACTGCACCATCCACGTTATGGGCAACTCGCCGCAGCCGGGTAAGCCCATCCCCACCACCTCCCCCTCCCCGAGGCCAGCCCATGGCCCAGGGGGTGGCTCACGGTCCCCCTCCCCACGGCCAGGCAGGAGGCGTCCGGTGGAGCGCCTGCCCCTGCATGCCTTGGGCCACGTCATCATGAAGCAGAGCTACGTCTGCGCCCTCATCGCCATGATGGTAAGGGACTGGGAGGGGGGATGAACCTGGGGGGCACCTCCCGGCCTGAGCCCGGGCGAGTGGCCGCATCCTGCTTGCCCACAGGTGTGGAGCATCACCTACCAGAGCTGGCTGACCTTCGTGCTGCTGCTCTGGGCATGCCTCATCTGGACGGTGCGGAGCCGGCATCACTTCGCCATGCTCTGCTCGCCCTTCCTCCTCCTCTACGGCATCGCCCTCTGCAGCCTGCAGTACGTCTGGGGCATGGATCTGGCCCCCGAGCTGCCCACCCGAGTCGGCTTCATGAGCCTCAAGCAGCTGGGGCTGGAGCACCCCACATATCCCTGCTTGGACCTGGGGGCCAAGGTAAGCCCCTTGTCCTCATCCCCGTCCCCGCTGGCACCCGGCTGTCCTTGCTCACCGCCTGTCCCCACAGCTCCTGTTCACCCTCACCTTCTGGCTGCTGCTGCGGGAGTTCGTTAAGGAGAAGCTGCTAACGAGGAGGTCCCCAGCCACCCCGCTCCTGGAGGTGACCGTCTCAGACACGGGTGAGGGCTCCTGGTGTCACCCACCCAAGAGGGACTCTAAGCCGGGCTGAGCGTCCCTAGGGTGCGAGTGCCGGGATGCAGGCAGCTGCCGGGGATGGGGGACACGCGTGTGCCCCCCGCCTGGCTGCCTGCAGCCCCCTCCCTGCCTTGCAGAGCCCAGCCGGCAGCGGGACATTCTGAAGGCCCTGGGGGTCCTGGTGCGGGATTTCTACGCCAAATACTGGATCTGCGTCTGTGCCGGCATGTTCATCGTGGTGAGCTTCGCCGGGCGCCTTGTCGTCTACAAGATTGTCTACATGCTCCTCTTTCTCCTCTGCCTCACCCTCTTCCAGGTAGGGGTGCTGTGGACCCCATCCCCATCTCCATCCCTGTCCCGGCCCCGCTGACGTCCCTGTCCCCGCAGGTGTACTACAGCCTGTGGCGCAAGGTGCTGAAGGGCTTCTGGTGGCTGGTGGTGGCGTACACCATGCTGGTGCTCATCGCCGTCTACACCTTCCAGTTTGAGGACTTCCCTATGTACTGGAGGAACCTGACGGGCCTCACCGATGAGCAGTGAGTGTCCATGACCCACCGTGGGGTCCCTGCCGCTGCCAGCCCTGTGGAGGCACCAGGGCATGGCCCAGGGATGCGTTGCACATGGGGAAGCTGAGGCACGGGGGCAGTCAGGGTTGGACCCCGCCGTGCCGGCTCGATGCCTGTGCAGGGTGGGGGGGATGCGGCCCCACGCTGACCCTCCCTTCCCTGCCCAGGCTGGGCGACCTGGGCCTGGAGCAGTTCAGCGTCTCCGAGCTCTTCTCCAGCACCCTCATCCCAGGCTTCTTCCTCCTGGCCTGCATCCTCCAGCTCCATTACTTCCACCGGCCGTTCATGCACATCACTGACCTGGAGCACATCCCCGCCGCCACCCCGTCACCCTGCCACATCCCCAGGTAGGGCCCCACGCTGGGGTGACTCCTCCCCTGCAGGCTGAGACCCTGTCCCCCCGCTGATCCCTCCATCCTGCAGGCCTGAGGAGCTGCACGGGAGCCGGCTCCTGCGGGATGTGGCCGCTGCCGACAGCGCCGAGATGGGCGACTCCGACACTGCGTCACAGGGTACTGGGCAGGGACAGGGTGGGATGGGGTGTCCTCCAAGCTGGGAAGGGGCTGGGGGGTGCAGGGATGGATTGGAGCATCCTCCAAGCCAGGAAGGGGCTCAGAGGGTACGGGGATAGTTAGAGTGTCCTCCAAGAATGGGGAAGGTATGGGGATGGATGAGGGTATCCTCCAAGCCAAGAAGGGGCTGGTAGGGTAGGGAGATGTATTTGGGGTGACCTCCAAGCATGGGAGGTTGTGGGAATGAGAAGGAACTTCTTTCCCTTGAGGGTGGCAGAGCCCTGGCCCAGGCTGCCCAGGGAGGTGCTGGAGTCTCCATCTCTGGAGACATCCCAAACCTGCCTGGAGGCGTTCCTGTGCCCCTGCTCTGGGTGACCCTGCTCTGGCAGGGGGTTGGATGAGATGATCTCCAGAGGGCCCTTCCAACCCTGTGATTCTGTGAATGGATTGGAGTGTCCTCCAAGTGTGGGATGATACGGGGATGGGTTGGTGTGTCCTCCAAGCCAGGGTGGCTGTGGAGGTGTCTGTGACAGTCTGTGTCCCCACAGTGCCCACCAAATGGGGGCTGGTGCTGGAGCGCCTGATCGTGCTGGGCTGGACCTTCTCGGACACGCTCACCCGTGGGCAGGTCTTCGTGAGGCGCCTGCTGGAGCTCCACATCCTCAAGCTGGTGGCTCTCTACACCGTCTGGGTGGCCCTGCAGGAGGTACCAGCCTCAGGACCCCGGGGTGGGGAGGCTTGGCCAAGCACCTCGGGGTGCTGATGTGGCCGTTGCCCCAGGTATCGCTGATGAACTTCTTGCTGGTGCTGCTGTGGACCTTCGCCATGCCCTACTGCCGCTTCCGCCACATGGCCTCCTGCCTCTCCACCGTCTGGACCTGCATCATCATCGTCTGCAAGATGCTCTACCAGCTCAAGATTGTTGACCCCAGCGAGTACTCCAGCAACTGCACCCAGGTGCCTGAGTGGCCGTGCTGGGGGGTTGCCTGGATCTTCGGGTGCTTGTGGCAGCACAGTGGGGGTTCCCTGGCTGGAGGTGGGGTCTGGCGGTGGGGGCAAGGGGTGCTGATGCCTGGTGGTGCTTCCCTTTTGCAGCCCCAGCTCAACGGCACCAACCTGAGCCCAGAGGAGATGGGCAACTCCACGCTGTACCGTGGCCCCGTGGACCCTGCCAACTGGTTCGGCATCCGCAAGGGCTACCCCAACCTGGGCTACATCCAGGTGGGCACAGGGACACCCCACTTGTGGGGACCGCGTTGGGGGGTGCTCAGTGGTGTGCCATGGCCCTGAGCACCCCCTTCTTCCCCCAGAACCACCTCCTGGTGCTGCTGCTGCTGGTGTTCGAGGCGGTGGTGTACCGGCGCCAGGAGTACTACCGCAAGCAGCACCAGCTGGTGGCCCCCGTCACCGAGACCGTCTTTGAGGACATCTCCCGTGAGCACCTTGACCACGGCCTCGGCAGCTGTGCCAAATACTTCCTCAATTACTTCTACTACAAGTTTGGCTTGGAGGTGAGGAGCGGGCGCTGCAGGGGGGGTCCCACCGCTCGCAGCACCCTGGGGCTGAGCATCTGCATCCTTCCCCTCCAGATCTGCTTCCTGATGACGGTGAACGTGATCGGGCAGCGGATGAACTTGATGGTGATCCTGCACGGCTGCTGGCTGGTCGTCATCCTGACGCGGCGCCGGCGGGCGGCCATCGCCCGCCTCTGGCCCAAATACTGCCTCTTCCTCGTCATCTTCTTCCTCTGCCAGTACCTGCTGTGCGTGGGCATGCCGCCCGCCCTCTGCGTGGGTAAGGGGCAGGGGGTGCGGGGGGCCCCTTTGCAGGGGTCAGGGAGGTGGAGGTTCATGCGTGGGCAGGCTGCCCGCCCCCGGTATGGTGCTGGGGGGCCTGGCATCGAGTGTGCCCACCACCCCCCAGATTATCCGTGGCGCTGGAGCCGGGACATCCCCATCAACTCGGCGCTCATCAAGTGGCTCTACCTGCCCGACTTCTTCGCACCCCCCAAATCCACCAACCTCATCAGTGAGTAGCCCCCCAGCCTCCTGCCCATGGGGTACCCCAGCC
>VXBO01010794.1:79368-161418 GCA_013400135.1 Rhinoptilus africanus | reverse complement strand
TATCAGTAGAGGGAAAAAAGTAAGAAAAAGACATACAGATATTAAATGCAGGCCTTCCAAAGTCTATTCTGCAGCTGAGGAATGTGCTTCAGTAGGTGACCAGTGTCCCTTCAAACTTACTTTGAAAGCCTTAACTGAGGGTAAGTAGGGCATTAATGGCATTTTGTAGAGGGATGACTCTACCCTCAGGGAAGCACTATGACTTAAGATTTCTGAGACTACTCAATTTAGCTGCCACAAACCTTGAAAGCTTCAAGTAAAAAAGGCTCCTCTACTTTCACAGACAAACAATTTTAAAGAACAGTTGCCAGATAAAAATATTTAAACCTTTACTCCTGAATATCAACCTTGTTTTCAATCCTTTAAAATTACTATACCAATCGGTAGTAGAAAGATGAACTGTTCTCAGACTAATCAACCAGGCATGCACATCAATACATCATGTATAAATTATTCATAAAATGTAGCATTCAGAAGTTTAATCTCAGTAGCCAGTGATACTAACATTTTTTGAAAACGCATTTGTGTCAGTAATACCTTTGCACATGCTTTGTAATCACAGTAAAATACAGAAACCACTAATTACAAATAAAAATATATACAGTACGGTGAAATAACAATTTTTGTTTTCTTGTACTGTGATAGTGATAGAACTACGGGGAACATGAAATAACACTCTAGATAAATTATTCTGGGTCATCCCAAAGAAGTGCTGCTATGGCTGTTCTCTGCCTATTCATCAGACCGCATGCTAAATCTATTCACTTGTTACTGCTTCTAGCTTCATCCAGTTTATTATGCTGTTGTTTTTTGAAGAAAGGTTCTATTTTTCCATAACATCCTTAAAATTTGCATATATGCAACAGCCCATCAAATCTCCTTGGAAAACTGTTTTCCTCCAACAAAAGACACCTCCCATTTTGGCACTTCTCAATCTGTGACCACCATAATATGCAAATGCTTCACAACTCCTGTTGAATGCTACCCTCACAACCTCACAGTAGAAAAATTATTGCCTTTGTTTATAGAATAAGAAGATAAAGAGACAGAGAGACGATACAGCTCACTTTAACTGTCTAAATTAAGATAATAGAATCACATATAGTAACAGTAGATACAGGGTCCTTCAGAGAGAAAGCTGTAGTACATATCTAACATAGGTACCCTGAACCAACCCCTTAAGAGTCTCTCTCTTTTTCTCTCTCCATAGCAGTAGCTTAGGAATTACCTATACATGCACTTAAAATAAATCTAAATGTAAGTTAATATTCTCTTCACTGCAAGTCTAAGAGCAAAGCCCTGTAAGGACTTAAGCATCCTAAAAATTAGGTTTGGGTCACCCACTGTAAGACACTGGGCCTTGGAATGAAATAACAGTAAGGCATCAGAGTTTTACACACAATCTACAAGGAGAGCTGAAGACTTCAGACTGGTATTCCTATGCCTGGATATCAGACAGGTCTTTATATCAATGCTTATTCACTCCTCATTCTAATCCTCTTTCTGTGAAGATATCAATCATGTTAATGTTACGGCTTTTATAAGGCTTTCACCCCACACCCCACACCCTTTTTGCTTTATGCCCCAAACTGATTTTCTATTTTTTCCCACCTGTTTCAGTATTGTTCTTTCACTCCACAGTATACCTTTATATTTTTCCCACATTTTTCCTTTGCTAAGATTTTTCTCTCTTCTGTTGCTATTTCCATAGTTCACCTAAGTACTAGAATCGTCTGGCTTATTTTTCTCAAAGCCAGCATCTCAGCACTGCTTTCATTTGCTTTAGTGGTCAGAGACCAGCTCCTCTTCTTCTGCTCCTTTGGCGACATAATACTTCGCTCTATTTAACTTAGTCTGAAACATGCCAGTACATCTGTGTACCATTTTGAACAGCTGAAAGAATTTATTTTAAATTGTCACACGGTTTATTAATAAAGAAGAAAAATGCATGTGTATATTTTTCCTTAAAATAGAATACAGGTACTGTACAAAAATATACACGAAAATAATCTTTAGCCTCAGTCAGACATGTGGCCAATGGGAACTCAGAGGCAGAAAAAAAGTCCAGACACAAGATGGGATAGAAATGCAACAGATAAAGAAACTCTTCAAATCTGACTGCCTTAGAGCTGTGTAAAGAGTATGTGTTGATACAGTGCTATATTGAGATTTTATAGACATGGTTTTCAGACCATTCCATTATTACAGAAGGCTACAATCCCACAGATGTTTAGACATGAAGAACTTTACTCAGTCATGTCAGTGTTTTCATGACTGGGTCTTAAATTCCTTCTCCAGAGAGTTAATAAGAAAACCCTCACTCTTATATTTATAATAGAAGGGCAGCAGTTGCCAGATATATTTCTGTTGAAACAGGAGAATGTACAACAAGAAACACGGTGTTAAGCTTGTGTCCGTTTTCTGAAATGCACTATGCCCATGCTTCAAGAGCCTACAAGACATAAGTTAAATATGGGATTCAAATTAAAGATGTGTTTATGTATTGTTCAGAACTGGGACATTACTTCACATCAGATGCCTTGTTCCCCAAGCAACAAATATGACCTTCTGTAGCAAGAACTGTATTTTAACATGGTGAGTAAAAGCAAAAAGAGAAGACAAACAGCAGGAGTGTGTTAACTACAGTATTTGAGACAGTAAAGTGATACAGCCTGACAGCCAGAGAACTAATGAGAATGCATCTCTAGGACAGAGAGTAAAAGTGTCCTTTGTTCTTAATATCTACACACTGAGATAGTTTAGCAAATCTACATCTACTTTTAGCCAAAGTCACAGAGCTGTTGGATCCTCGCTAATCCAGCGCACCAAAAAAGGGTGCTAAAGATAGCCTCAAGGATTAATGGTTGACAGTGGAAATCAATGTACCTTTTTTCACTTAACCCGAGTACGTATTTTTGAAGGCCAGTGGGATAAGCCACCCTTTTACCATTGCAGGTTTCAATACAACAGGATTGCTGGTTTAAGTTCTGATTTTTAAAATGCAATTTTTACACATAACGACAGTGGTGCAAGGCAAAACACCAAACGTTGTCCAACTGACACATAATGTCCACTAAAATGGAAAAGCGACACTTAACTTTATAGCAATGCAAGATGTTTGCGTTATGGAAAGAAAGGGAAAATTATCCTTCTAATCGATTAAACCCCCTCGAAACAACATGACTGACTGGAACTTCATGGCTGGATTTTTTTTTCACCACTTGAACAATAGCACGCAAGTATTTTTTGAGAACTTGCCACCAAGAGCAGTAGGGTTGAACCCACATTACCTCTTAGCTGACTTCCAGAAAGTGGAACTCCACTGCCCGACTTCTACGTGAATTATTTCCTCCATGCAGCAAAACATCAGCAAGCACTAATTTATAGTGACCTCTAACTAGACTATTGTGATGATTTTCACAACTTTTACAGGTTCTCCTTCCCTCGTCCCCCTCCCTGTACTGGTCAGACTGCTGACTGATCTTTCTTGAGGAGTTTTGACATTTTTCCTCTCCGATATTCGAAGATCCCTGTGTATCGCACCTGATTCATCAACTGAAAATATTTGCTTTTCTTAGTTGGATAATCCTAGATCTGAAACTAGCAGCAAATTCCTGTAAAGAATTAAAAGCACTTGCTCTGAGAGGTTCTCTGTAGGGAAATGTTTCCTTTCAGAAACATACTCACAATACTAGCATAGCTTATAGCAACTACATTTCAATAATCTAATACATCAGATGAAACTTCCAGTCACTTCCTTGTTGATTATCTTCCCATAGAAAAGTCTTGCTTCAACTAACTACTACTAAGAATGCTAAAAAAAAATTGTGAACTTACCCAAATAACAGCAGTCATGTAAACGAATCAAATGCTCATTTCCGTTTCATGTGGACAAAAGCATTTGTTCACTGAGACACACTGTTGAAAAGCAACCTAATCACAACTGGAAATACAGGCCTGTGCTGCCCGTTACCTTGATCACCATGACCAACCCGGGGTTTTATTCCTTTAAAATGGTCAACTAATACTTGCTATCTTGAAATGGGAATTTGATTTAACAAAAACAGATTTGAGCTCTAAATGTTCCTTGAACAATATACTGTCCTCAGTGTTAGCTTGCTAGACTTGATATTTTTAATTTTTACATTTACGGAGCTTCATTCGACTTGCAAGAAATGAAGCGAGTATCTCCTAAATATATCTTGTTATATATCTACATATCTATAACTCACTTCTGCTTTATCTGCTCAAGATAATCTAGGTGAAAGTAAGAGAACATATGAAAAGCATAAAATAGCATTTGTGGTCAAATGCAGTTACATGACTGACATGTGGGAGGTGAAGCCTACTAAAACACAATGGATAAGGCTGACGTAGGATCCCCATGAAGTAGCATCAC
The DNA here is from genome assembly GCA_013400135.1 of Rhinoptilus africanus. Classification (NCBI taxonomy): domain Eukaryota; kingdom Metazoa; phylum Chordata; class Aves; order Charadriiformes; family Glareolidae; genus Rhinoptilus; species Rhinoptilus africanus. Next base: position 157,019 of record VXBO01010794.1, on the reverse strand, counting down.
TAATCCCATTTTAGGAAAGTCTGGCTATGAATCTTTTTTGCAGCAATTTCATATTTGTCAAAAGACATCCTAGGTGTGGTAACTACTGCTATTTCCTATGCCCATAAGCTCCACAGCCTCACTGTGCAACTTTACTAAAACACTTCTATGCAAAATGCAAATTTTTGTGACATGATGCCACTTCAACCAATAGAAGATTCCTTCCACAGCCTCAAAACACCTGCAAAGACTAAAAGAATGGGGTTTATGCTGAAGTAGTATGGAAACAACCAAGGCAAATTAAAACCATTATGTAAACAAGCAGGTTACTAAAAATAATTAAGAGTAAGTTAGTTATTGATTGTATTTGAACAATCTTGTATTTACTGTCATTGAAGATGAATGCTCACACAATTAGATCACTTGCAAACGGCTGGAATACGTGGGCTTAACCCTAGACTTATCTGCTGTTTCACAAGATGCACTGTGCAGGCCCGTATGCTAGAATATGTTATTGTAAATCCAATCATACAAATTGCAGGTTTTAGTGTAAGAATGCTCTGGCCTATGGCAACTCTTAAGTCCAGGGTGATTTTCCACACGCAGGGTGACTAACTTGAATAACCACAGCACTTCTGCCTATTTATTCCATATACATACCACTTGCATTTTTTCTGTAACTACAGTCTACTAATCACTGCTGGAAACAAGACAGCAGGACTGACAGATCCTGGTTCAGACTGTTAATTCTTATGATTTTTAACAGAGGAGACTGTGTTTCTCAAAGTTTCATTTAATGTACATACGTATTGAAACTGCCACATGCTTCTCCACGCCAGAATAATTCACAATCAAATGCTGGAACACAGTCTGAGCAGGAAGAACATCACTGCAGGTGGAGAGGTGCTGACACTGAAGTACAGCTAATGCAGCTCCTACAGCGTTTCTCTGATTCACTGCAGCACATTTCACAGCAGAACTGCTGGCTACTGCCAGCCATCAACAGCCAGTGGGAAGATTCATACCTTACTGAAAATTTCCATGGAAAAGGCTTTGGAAACAAAACACAGACATTACCAACCAGGCACTATGAAAACAATTATAAACACTGTCAATGTAATAGCAGATGTGCCTCCTTACAGAAATTTCGCTCCACGCACGATGTAACAGGAGCCGCACAAACTACGAGAAGGGTATCCCCAGGGACCAACCCTTATGCAGCGAAGGGCGCACTGCTGGCAAGTGCCTCAGAACATCAGCGCTTTGCAGCATTTTTAGGGGAACAACACACTTTCCTAGAGATCTACGTGAAGCAAACTTACTGCTCTTTTATGCAAATATGGCAAGGGCCGAGAAGAAGCCCTGGCACACATGATTCTCAACGCATTGGTCAGGAAAACCAAGCTAGGTAGCCAGAAGGTACACTGCTCAGTGGGTATGCTCAGGTTTTCTTCCTGTGCTGAACCAGCTGTTGTATCTGATACTGCTTTTGACCCTTGTTTTGTCCTTGTTTGTACAAAGACAATATGTAACTTTTGAGGTAAACCCATATTCTGGAAAGTGCTGAACAAATATTTCGTAGAAGGGGAAAAGTTTATCTTAGCGCCATTTTGCTGTCAAGTGATTTATTAGAACTTAGAGCCAAAACAGGTAACAGCCCTGAGGAAGTACTGAATCTTTCAAAGAATTTAACTCTTAAGAGGAGTTAAACGCTGTACATGAACAGGAAGATTTCCCACACATACATCAATGCAATTCTCTGCATCAATGCCTGAAAAAGACGCAGGCATTAAAGAAATACACACTTAAAGAGGCTACTAATGAGCTTACTTCTGTATCACAAAGTCTGGATTAGTCAATGAATCTTTCAAACTATCTAACTTGAAGAATAGTGTTTGGCAAAGTCCACTGACATCTGCCACAACTTTATTTAGCCTCCTACATTCCCTGGAGGTACTGCATATGAGTTGCTCTGCAGTACCACACTAGAGCAACTGCAGACAGAAGGGAATGTAGACAGACATGCAAAGTGTTTAAAATAGGAAACACAGGCTCTGTGCTGGGGGCTAGTATAACAGGTGTATATATATTGGGAGCTTATATTAATGAGGCTTCTGTTACACACGTACAAGGCTGCCAGCAGCCTTTTCAGAAGTAGATGGGTATTTTGGTTAAAGTCAGACAGAGTAACCTCGTAGTAACCTCTAGTCTGGCTCCCAGCCACTAGGGAGGACTCTGAAGGACCGTCCCTTGGTGCTGCATTGATTAGATTTCTTCCCATAATACATCCAGTGTTTTTGCTCAGTAAACCTTACTGACAATTGAATCAAGAATAAAGAGTGAGAGGGGAAATAAAAGCTGATCTCCATGTGAAAATGGGCCATAAAATTAACAAGGTTCTCAACATCAAGTAATTCTGTCTGCTCTATTGTGGCCAGAAAACCAGAGCCTGTAAAATACATAAGCAAGCAAGGAGCAAAAATAAACGAGCAAAAAAAAAAAAAAAAAAAAAACAAAAAAATCCAAAAAGTCATAAAAAATCAAAGTTAAATATTTAAATATTTGAAGACACAATACCTAAGAAATCTAAATGCTTAACTTTCGCTACTAACATTTAAATATCTCCTTGTCCACATACTGTATATGCATCATTTTGGGATACTAGTTATGTTGGCAAACACATACTTGCCACAATCTTTTATGGTGCTGTGTAAATGTTAATATACAAGTTTCCTAATTTCCATGTCAACATCAGCATCAACACTGCACAGAAAGCACCTTCACATAAACAAACAAAAAAGCCACACACTCTTAAACAAAATGTGGATGATAAACTGGGACGTAACAACTCTACAGTGGAGTAATTTTTCTTTCAAGAACATCAGCATCAATGCACCGGGGTACTATAATCCCCCCACCACCCAGAACACACTCTGATCTAGCTGCTGGGTACTGAAAGTGCACCGTTGTCAGATGGACTGTGTGGCTGATTTACTTCAGGGAAGGCAGACCCACTGTATGCAGTAGGAGACATTTTGAATACACAATACTTTAATTACAATTGTAAACAAACTTTCACAGAGAATTTTCACGTGAATGAGAATTTGCAAATGCAAAGATTCAGCACAAACGTATTTCAGGCTTCCTGATTTCTTTAACGACATTTCAGTCTTTTGCCTTTTGCAGCATGCTAATCTGCCTCCTCCAAAGATAGGGGGTTATTTTCTATATAAAAGGTTGGGTTAGTAGAAAAACAGGAACCTGCAAAGTTTGGTGGTGGATTACCAATATTTTTTGCTAGAATGATACTTAGTTGCTAAAAAAGAAACCAAACCCCAAATCATTGTCAGTGGAAAGACAACTGTAACACTGAGCATTCCAAACAAACAGCCCATTCATTTAAGAATGGAACACCACTTTCTATCAATAATGAATCATCTAAGCTCTGAATAACAATTATAACACTCACCTACTTGCTAATTCATGTAAGAACAACTATGATCTTTCTAATGTAAACATAACCTACTACCAAGTATTAAAGGAGAAAGGATGAAAAGGATTGTCACGACTTCAACTATCTTCGCTGCGTGATAAATAATAAAGTAAGTAAGCCAAGTACTTTGTAATATCTAGAGTAAGATGGGAACATAATACATACGATTGCTTTAACAAGGCACATGAGAATACACAAATGATTCATTTATATCTTCTCTAATAAGAGAACTGCTCTCAGAACGGTCTGTTATCCCAAAATGATCAATATCGATAGGAAAACTGGTATAGCATGCAAAGTCATTTTTAAAGGTTTATAGCTGTATCTGGATAACAGACTAGATCTTAAGTATATCTACTCAAGCTACACATGTTATCATAATTGGGACCTGATAAAGGAGAAGCAAAAGCAGCTTCTTGCTACATGAAAACAGGGTTCTAATATCAAAGGGAAACACTTGCAATGACCTTTAAATACTGGCATTTGTTTGAGATCTTCTCCCTGAGATCTTTTAAATGAATGACTCTGGTAAATAACATCAAGAAGTGATAAACAGACAAACAACACCTGAGTAAAAAGTCATCACCACATGAAGCCTAACGGAGATGATGCTGAATGTTAGCAAGCCTTTTCGCTTCTAGAAACACAGGCACTGCAATTTTTCCAAATTTGTTTAAAAAACTGATCTGATCATTTCTGACCCTTTGACATTAACTATGGGAAAGGAATGAAAGCTGGCTGTTCACCTGGCACTAGCTTACATTCCTAGCCACTGCTGATCTGTAAAGTCCTTTTGAGTATCTAAACACTGTCCAAACTAATTGCTTGCAAACTGCTGGCAAAAACTTGCCATCTACATTCAGAGCAGAAAGGTCTTACTTAAAAATAATTTAAAAAATCAATTAAAAAAAAAATAATCAAGGCCCAAGCATCTTCATGACAGAAAACGAAATTTTTCATGGAGCTTCTTTACATGTTTTGGAGCTTAAAACAACTGTGTGGTAAATATATGATACATTTTGCACAAATGGCACTTTAAATATTCAAATACAACTTAAGTTTTTGAGTGCCATGCCTTTCCTATAGCCAACATCTCCTTTCCAGAAACAGCTCAGAAAAGAATCATGAGTTTGATATAGTCCACCCTGATAGTGTGTCCACTATCATTCAAACAAGCAATGCATGGAAATGTAGGATGAATTCCAAAACATACGCTAACCACATACACAACTAAGACACCTATTAAGTCTTTCATTTATGCCATAGGTATTTAAGTATGATGAATTAAAAATATACACCCTTCTAAATTTATATGACATACATAAATGTGCAAGAAGTTACAAAAGCATGAGTATCAACATCACTAAAAACAAGCTGCTTCGCAAATCTCAGAAAGGCAGTTTTGTACAAAGATGGAGACTGCAAAATTGTACAGGGAACACGCAGAGTTTTTAATCCTTTCCACTGTTCTAGCATTTAGTGAAACTCTTGGCCTTTCCCTGGCTTTCAGCAGAACAACAGTTAACAGCCCTTCTTAGAGTCACTGGAATGCTGCAAACCTCAGCTGAGAGATCCCAAAAGAGAGTTATTAACCTGTTCATTTGCAGGATGTATCGTTCATATGTGTGTTCTGCTGTTGGAGTACATCATGTCTGCTATTTTAGAACTGGAGTATTCTGGTCAGCATTGTCCTACGAAGTTCACAATACGCTCCCATGTGCCATGACAATAACAGAAAGAACAATGCAAGTCCCACTTTCAGTTTCTTTGACAACTTTGAATACAGTTTCTGACATTGTACGAATGGGACGGAGGCAGCTCATGGAGATAAGCCACTCCCAAGCACTTTAACTACCAAACAGAAAAGTCTGCCTTTCTTCTTGGAGTGTCTTTCTACAAGCCATGCTCTTGTGGCTCAAGCACAGTAAACTGATGAACAAGAGTTCAACTAAAAATAGATGGCAATAAAGTTCTGCCAAAAGAGGTGTCTGCTCTGGATCGTTCCACCAGCAAATGGTGTTTCCAAAAACTATGTGTGGAACCCCGTTTGGCTCCTTTCCACATGTCAGCAATGCAGATGCATCTCAAGGAAGCAGTAGAACATCCTTGCTGCTTGTTAAAATGAAACATGTAATGGTAAGGACCTAGCAAACCAGACAAACACAAAACCCCTCATTATTGCTACTTTAAAAAAAAAAATCCTTTTGAGTTATTGCCTAAGATATGGCTTATCAAAGCAGTAAATATCTTCAAGAAATCTTGGCATGAATGTCTGTATTCTGCTTGCTGAGACAGCTGTCCCTGGGAAGGATGTATTTGTACATAAAGATCAGAAAAATATGCTATTACAGTTATGAATGCATAAGGCTAGGAAGTACTATCATAAGCTGCCTTGTAGTTCCACAGTGGTTGTTTTGAATTAATGGAAAAACACTTACTAATCCCCTAAGGAACCTAGATTTCAGACACGGAGTAAGAAATGCTCTTCTGTAAGAAGAAAGCAAACCTTATTAACTCCTAGTTACACCTTCAGAGAATTGACTGGAAGTCCAGATGTCTTATCCATGTAACCTATGATCTGAATCCAGATTATCTGCACTTTTGTCTTCAATTTCACCTCGGCTCAACTTGCTTTGCATTGAGTTATTTTTTCTTACGTAAATACCTACTTGCGGAGGCTACTGTTCAACCGAAATAAAAAATCTCTTTCAGAACTTCCCCCTTTATTTATTATTGAGGCAATAAGAATGTTCAAAATGAATTCATAATTCACATGAGATGATTTTGGGCATTTTTGGTCCCATGCAGTTTGGTTTTGGTCCTACCAGTTTGATGACTGAAAACATCACTGTTTCTTGCTGATCCTTTAGAAAAAGCAACGCCTTTGATGAATACAAAAGGTGAAGGTCAGCCTCAGAAAATGAGTAACCCAAGAAAAAGCTGACTCCTGAGAAAATCCACATAGAAGTGAAAATGTAGGTAATATACTTACAGAGATATGCTCTCACTGTAGTTGGTTATTTGCTGGAATGCAGCGCTGATACTTTTATACTCAAGTTATATTAAAAATCTCCCAGTTATTACACCGTTAACATGACTGAGTCATGTAGTTCACATTTTTCTCACTACCAACAGTGACAGGTATATTTGCTGCATATTGGAGAAACTTCAAAATAATTTATAAGCTCTAACAATAAGGAAGCTTTAATCCTTATTTTGCAGGTGATGAACATATGTACTTCTGAACTTTTGTGTGAATCGCTGTGGCAAAGGCAGAAACTTTAGTTGAATTACCTACAGCCTCTCTCATATCTGTATGACCAGCTTTCTGAAAAAGCATGGTAGACAAAGGAAGCTGTCCTGAGAAGAAAACAGAAAGAAGCAATTTTCAGTGAAGTCCTCTTAAAAGTGTGCATCTGTATGCAACTCCCACCTCAAAAGCCAAAACCCCAAAAACCCACAAGAACAAAACAGCACATGCTTTATTTCTAGAGAGAACTTTAGTCAGGTGTGGCAATTTCTCTGTCCCGCCTCGCTCAACCCATGACAGTAATCCCTACCTGGCAGCTGGTCTTGTTTGGAGCATTTATTCCCTGTTATGCAATTCCTGATTTTTCTTGCAGCTGTGAAATTTCACTGTAGACATTATGGGTAAGAAAGAAAGGAAGAACGACTCTACAGAAGGAGTTTCAGATGCTTTATTTCTACTGCCATACACACCGTTTTCTGAGGTGTTTGGCACTAAGGGTGCAATGTATTAAAATGATTGATTGATTGCATTTTAAAAATAGAAGTACTGTTCTGATACTGGGATTAACTATTATCATTAAGATATGGCAGAATTTTAAACAGCTCTGAAGCTGCACCCTACTGTGAATGTAAAGTGCCCTTCCCCATCCCCCCCTTGCCCACGTTATACACACAAAATAGAGTTTTTCATAAAGGAACCAAGTAAATGCCACTAACTTCACTTCTCACGCAGTCAGTGCTGTGTCCGTAGGACCACAGTACCAGCTCCATAGTGTCCTTTCAATTCCCGCTGTGCATTTTTCATTTGCTTTCAGCAAACTTGTAGCTTCCCCCTCTTTTTTTCTGAACAACGTTATGTGTCGCTCCACGGGAGAAGCTTAATCATAGCTATTTTGAAGGTTCTTATTTTTAAATACCCTATATATTCTAGATCAAATCTCGGGTTTTGAAGGGGCTGCAAATAATATTTGGAACAAATGGCGTAATTTGGTGGCCTAGCACAGTGTAAGCAGGTTCCGATTCAGAGCTGGGCGAGCGACTGCAGCTACAGGCAGACCCTGCCAGCAGCACGATCGTGCCAATAGAAAAGAACAGTTGATGGCATCTACCCAAGGTCAGCTCCTCAAATTCGGGAGCTGGTTTTCTTCCAGACACTGTAAAGTCGCTTGTTTAAATGCAGCCAGTCGGCAACAATTAAGCGTCTAAATGAAACATGCAGATTTTGTACTCCTTTTGAAATCTCCTCCATGCCACGCTGTTTATTTTCTATTTCTCACAGTCTTCATTATCCAACAATCAGGCTACAAAATGGCGGTCAGAGCGAGGCAGACATTTTGTAACTGTCTCATTAAAAGCCTAAGAGAACAATGAAAACGCGCCCAATGAAAAGCAGCAAGCCGAGGAGCCAAAAGGAGCGTGTAGCATTGCGACGAACTGAGCTTTCAGGCAAGCCCTTTGTCTTGTTTTGTAGCAAAGTTAAAATAAAACCGCACTGAGAAGCAACGACCTCACCGTATTTTACCCCCGTGGAGGCAAAATATAGCCCAGGGCGGCCCTTTTCAAACACTTTCACTTTGGCGAGTGCAGCTCGTCACCTATGTGAGCAAAGGCTCTTCTGTGTCTACTGTGTGCCATATGGACTCAAGACCACCCATTGACAGTGACTCAGTCGCTATAATCTTAACCACATTCTTCCCTTGAAAGTCCAGACACTAATGTTTTCTATTACAGCTCCAGGAACTTTACAGTCTTCAGCACGGCTTTTAAAGCACTTGCAACAAAATCAGCCAACGGCCATTTAAAGAATGGAGCCTACCTCCGTCTCGGCAGACAACTTTTCATTCAAATTTAACTATCTCGTGTGAAATGAGCTAGGGAGAGCAAAAGCAGAACAAAGCAATGTCGTAGCCGATAGAAGCAAAAAGCACCAAGAATTAATAAGCACGTTCCTTTTTTTTTCAATTGTGTGCCCACCAGGCTGCTCCTAGAAGCATTAGCAACTGATGTATCCTAAGAAGAAAATATGCAAATCTTTAGGAAAAACTGCACGTGCTGCTCATCAAAGATTTTGGTACCTGCCAAATTTCAGGTTTAAAATTCAGACATTTTAACACTGCTTCCTAGGAAAAAAACCCAAAAACAAACCAAAAAAACCCCAAACCCAAGCCTACAACAACTTTTAACACAGAAAAACTACGTTTTGCTCACCCTCCTATAAATAAAAAGTGGCTGAGGGAATTTCACTTACATTATACAAAATGAGCAAAGAGGCTGGGCTAATGTTATATTTGAAAAGGGGATATAGGTTTTAAAAAAAATCACCCTGCAATTATATAATGAAAAAACTGATCATTATTAATTTTGATGCAGCTCTTATTTTAAGGGACTTCTAATGCGCAGCGTAAACCAACAAAACAGGTAAGGAATAATTATATAAGCGTGCTGAAAACAGAGGCATTATTATACCGATAACACGGGCGTTACATAGGTACATTGATATTAGAAGAGATTAGGCTAAAGCAATGCATTTCTGTTCCCTCTTGTCTTACAAAGGCTCATACTCCAGCGTGATGCTGGTACTTGATATTCAATGAAGCAGGTCATGCAACAGGCAACCGAATGGGAAGAAATGGCTGGCTCTCAAGAGCCTTCCCAGAGCGCAGGTGGCGGAATGAACCAGTTACCTGGAAAAACAGCCTGGAGAAGATTATTTTGAAACTTTATCTCTGGGTGGTAAATGGAAGAAAGCTGGTGTGCCTGACTGCACTGAAAGACAACCACTCTGAGCCCCCAGAGAGAGCAGGGCATAATCTTCTCAGAAAAGGGAAGAATTTAGCCTATAGTTCACATACGACCGGGACACGCTGGCTTGTAACACTGCATCTCTCTGCACTTTTACACCTGAGAAATTTCCAAGCTACACACTGACCCTTCCCTTACAAACAAGGAAGAGATACAGCACGTGATTTGTTTGGGCTGCCTAAACCGGTGGTATATATAAAAGGACAGGAGGAGAACGACTACCACAGCCTGCACCCTCCGCGGAGCCCAAGCTGCCCAGGACAGGAACGTGTGTGATGCTGTCAACATATGGTGGAGGTCCTGCTCCAGACTGTGCTACATCAAACCCTGAGAGAGACACGTCTGGAGAGCCCAGCTGCTCACCGACCCCCGGCCAGCCCTCACGTGAAGGCTGCCTCTTACAACACAATATAGCCCTCTGTCTTTCACAGGAGATGTTATTTCTCCCAGACATATTTCGCGGCGTCCCGTATCTTCGCGGTGGGGCTAGCAATCTGCTGCACTGCTGTGACAACAGGTGGGACAGCTCTTTCGAAACTCCAACAAACCTGCCAAAATCTGGATGCCTGCCAAGCTTACTCCACAGACGCTGTGTTCAAAGGTTACGACCCATCTCTAAAAACCACCGATTTAAAAGCAATGTTGATTACAGTTATCTTTTGCTTTTGTTACAAAACCAACCAATCGTAGGAAGAATTCTGAGTTCTGTTACAAACTTGAAAACAGGCCAAAGTTGATGGAGAAGTTCCCTAAGGGTTGTGATCCTTCTGAGTTAAGCTAACTCCAGCCTGAGCTGGAAAAAAGCGCCCTGATTTAACACAAGGTTTCACACTGGAAGTGTGGGAAACTCGTGGTTTGACAAGATTTCCTTGCAAAGCCAGGTGAAGTTCAGTGGTTTCTGTGCTATTTCACAAAAAGTGCCTGGGTGCCTTTGAACTTGAAACTCAAAGCAGAATCCAGCAGCTGCAAACTTAAACGCAGCAAGAAAAAGATTAAGAAAAAAATGTTTGCTTGAGCTCCTGGGAAGAATACACTGCGTTTCACCTGCTGACATTTGAAAGTGCAAAGGTCTACACACCCTATTGTTCAGCTTCAATTTAAATGAAAAAATTAGGGAGGTATGATAGAGGCACAGTTGCATTACGCTTTTGACTTACCTAAGTGAGGTACCTGCGGGTGGACTGCAGAGTCCCTGTTAACATGCTGCCTGCTGCTGCTCTTGCAACTAGTCACACCAATTTCTAGAAGCGATGCAGTGCCATCCCCACAGGCTGTATCACAGCCCCTTTTCTAGAACCACCAAAGCCACCATGGCTTGCTTTCAACAGTAAGGAGGAAACGAAAGAGAAGTTGGTTCTAGCCCTTAAATTTGAAGAACTAGAATTAAAAAGACAAAACGATCACGTGGGTTTGAGGTTTGAAGCAATATTTTCCTTCAAATAGCACTTTTCAGTCATCTCCTCTACAAGTGCAAGCTTTCAAGGCTGATGAAACAAATGGTTTGGAGCCACTTCCATGAGGGGTATTATATTAGTTCACAACAGTGTGAATCTCTGTGCTGTTTGGCGTCTGTTAGCTAGCTGAGGTAGAATACTTAGAGCATCCCCAGTCTTCTGTTCATGATAAAGAACAGCTTGTAAGCAAGAGAGGGAAAGCAGTGTGGAAGAACACGATTCATATGGGCACCAGTGGTCTATGGCCATATATATATATAACTTACCAGCTTTGGTTTGCTGTATGTTAGAATAGAACTAATCAGATCCTGTAGGGAATTTGTAATATTTTATATTTTGAAATGGCTTTTCTTAATAGCACTGAAAACAGGAGAATCTATATGCAGCGCATGCACTTGTAAGAGAAAAAGTGAAAATTAATTTAGACATGCACGAAAAAAAAGATGAGTAAAGGACTGTAAGCAGAAAAAAGAGAAAGGTAAAATAGGAAAGGAAAAGTGAGATGACTATAGACAGATGAGAATAAAGTTTAAATAACAACAGGCAAAAATTGGGAGAAAGGTTTAGAAATCATACTGGAAATCAGGTAATGGGGATAAAAAGAATCAGCATGTTAATTACGGCACATTTCTTTGACACATTTTTTTCTTAAGTGTAGTAAACTTTTTGAGCAGTAAAGGAATATTACTGCTGTTCAATTTTGATTCTACCATTAAATCACTAGAGAAAGAGAAAAAATCCTAAATTTTGTAAGCACAGCTTTGGTCTTTGGGGTTCCACTTCTTTGGTGATCTGTTCCTTCAACACTTGTAAATGCTAGAAATTATATATGCTGATCCTAGAATAATATACCCTGCCCCACAGAAGTCTCCAATTATCTTTTAATACAGCAAAGCTGTAAGAAAATTAAGCATTTGTATTAAATGGTTAATCAGATCACCTCAGGGTCATTGCAGCATTCCCTCTAATGTTGTTTCTGCCTATCTGACTAGTGAAGTTTTGGAAAAGAAGAGCAGAAAAAACATTTTGCAGAGAATCACAAAGTATCACATCTGACTTTTTATTGTATAGTTCTTTGTCTGTTTTTGACAAATCTATTTCCTAATGGAGAAGTTATATAGGTAAGAGAGAGACAAACTGATACAGCTGTGAGCCTACAAGTGCTGTGGTTTTTGATTGTGAACCTGGGTAATACTAAAGTTGTAAAAATCATCTGGAATAAAATGAAGTACAGCAACAACAGACCCCAGAGTGCTTTCTTGTTAGTTTAAAAAGTACTGGATTTACCATCATGACCTAACGTATCTCTTTACATACATTCCTCTTCTCTTCATCATTTATGTAAGACCAGTTGCCGTGACAACTAAAAGAATTGTTTTAATAAAGCAATGTCCCTCTATATTTTAAATATTGCAGGTTTCTGAGACAAAGAAATCCACCCCACAACTCCAAAGATACAAAACAATACAACACAAAAAGAAGCCAAGGGAAAAAAAAGGAGAACGCTGCACACTGAGTGAATTTTGCACGGAAGTGGTATTTCTGGTCCTCAACTCCAAGCGCAAGAGTACTGCTTATCATAAGCTCTGTTACTGATACCTCCTACATCCGTAACTTCCATTTGTGTCCCCATGGTAAACCGATCAAAACCTGTGTCTCTTAATTAAACTCTAATAAAATAAGCATAACACAATGCACAATGCGAGTACTGCGAGGTTACAGTCTCAAATGCCAAGAGCTCTATACCTACTGAGACCAAGGCATCAGTTAAAATTTGATGTCAGATAGTGATGGAAGGCTCATGAAGTGCCAAGAGAGAGCAAATCCTGTACATCTGAAGATCTGAAGACCTGTACGGTCTTCAAACAGGACTACACAGATAGCCCAACTGAGGTACGTCTTTGCAGGATCAGGTCCCTGTAGCGTTAAGTAGCAATCCTAAAGTTTACTCTTAATTACAGAGACATGGAGGTGTATTGGTCAGCACAAATAACCAGAGTCTGGTGGGAAATTCTGGGAAGGAAAATGTGAATATCTTGGTTCACTGGAGTGAAATGCTAAATCTTTAAATTCTCCTTGCATGTTGGCATTCTTCAGATAGGGACTTCTGTGTGCTTTGTGCTGGCCTGGAGTGACTCCTACCTATTCCACAAAGTTATCCAGACCACTAATAGTTAACAGAAAATGTACAAAAGAGAACAATCACACACTGTCAAGGGAGATGAAATTAAATATCCCAACAGACATTCCTATTCATATGACATTCTGGCCAACAGGCTTCCTCAGATACTACAGTGATAACAATACAGTTAGTTTCATTATTAATGCTAATTCAATGGGATATTAATGGAATAAATAGTTCAAATTAGTAATTTCTTTTAGGAATTCTGAGCTGGCAACAGAAACATCTGTCTCTCTGTACAGCAACGACAGACAGCTTAAAACTTCAGGTTTGCCTCCTCTGCAACATTAGGCATCACATTACTAACCCGGAGCTAGGTAATCATTCTCCTGCCAACCTTAATGAGTTTTCAGCTACATAAGTGGGCTTCAAACTAACGAGCACAGGTAGCATAAGCAGCAGCATGGCCACTGCAGCACGGTGCTCGCAAGGGACTCATTTATCTGCCTTAGAAGCCGATCTCTTGTACTGCCACATCCAGACAGTGCCTGGGGCCCAGCCCCGACAGCCAGACGCTGGTTTGGGTATGCCCTGCTAGGATGCAGCTCTGGCACGGGTTTCAACCTCGTTCTTACTTGTGTGACAGTTACTACACTGAAAAACAGTGCTTGGACTACCAGGATGATTTGATTAGCGGCACAGCATGACTGGATTAGCAGCTGATGCACTGTATTAACTCAAGTTTGAAGTCTCTCGCCACTTCTCTATTGCATTACCAATTTAAACATCGGTAGCACTTGCTCTTCCAAACAGGCTCCCGAAGGACTAGCTGACTCAAGTGAAAAGCACCACTCCACAAAACTAGAGAGTTTTGTGGGTGAATGACCTTGAGGTCCCAGTAATACTTGAGTTGGGTCTGTAGTTAACACTCCAGTGAAGACAGATCCTTATTTAACACATGCACGCTCAGAGTTTATAAGATTTTTATGCTCTTTTTTTTTTCCCCCCATAAAGTATTTATTTTCTGAAATACTTTTAAAACTGTGTAATTAACACCATGTTTCTGATTTTACATGGGAGGCTGCTTTTTAAAGATATTTTTAAGCATAAATTCTGCACAAACTATTCCATCTATATTTGTTACTTTTACAAGCTTCCCTCTGCCACATTACATACTCCTGAGTAGGAATCACAGATTACCTAGTTTAGAATCGACGTTTACAGGAGTTTTACAATCAAAGTTTCCATCTTTTATTCCTTCGCAACTGTGAAAGAGTTAATCTCACATCTTAATGGGAGTTTACCCTTAACAAGAAAGCATTAAAGCAAGCCAACAATAATAAGCTAAATGAAGGCCATTCTTTTGCCTTTTGTCAATATTTTCATAGTGACAAATAGATCAAACACAAGATATTTTTTAAGGCTTTTATTTTTTCCCTCTTTGTAAATCATAAATACTTTGGTATATTTAATTTCAAAATGAGTTCCCTGTGGATTAGGCTAACACGACAGATTAAAAAAACGTGCCCAAACCCTGCTCTATCTTAGATGGAAAAGTACACAAAATGTTCTTTTGCTGTTTCCCCCCTGCTCATTTTTTAGCTGTTCCTCTTTCTCCTACTCCAAAAGCCCAAGCTGTCTGCGTTAATCAAAAAAGTTTCATAGTCCTGAGACTTCAAAACACTGTAGAAGATATTTTTCTATACAAACTAAGGACTCCAGACTATATTCAAAGGAAAATACTCAAGTGCCTAAATACTTGCTACACCACACAGATACAGGTGGCATATTCGCGTGGGAAGAGGTAGAAAATTCCCCCCCGCAGCGTGAACTCAGCCCTTGAAAAGCAGAGGGAATAGCTGCATTTTGTGTCAGTCTGCGCAGGCACTACTTGCTGTCTGTTTGCGGGAGAAGGGTTTGAAATGTGTTTGAAGACCCAGTGGACTGTTATTCCTGAATCTCTATCAGTTTTAAACCTTCCTAAGCAAGGTCAGAAGACATGTCTGCCCAGTGAGACCTGACTAACTTTTCCATACAAGGGCATTGGCCGGACTCCGAAAATATTCCTCTGCAATACTTTCTTGCCAGAGGGGATTTATCTTGCAGACTTGAATGTCCTTTCTCCTGTCCTTCTGTCCTTCCTGGTTATATATGACCAAGGGCTCCTTGATGAAATGCTGAGTACGGCTGTTAACAACTGCTTTAACATATGGACACAAGCCTTTCCTTAATGTAATAGGTTGGGGCTTGGTTCCCGCCCCCAGTGAAATCTGTTTGATGGTAAGTCCTTTTCCTGGAAAAACCTTTTGCAGAAACTGCGAACTCTGGTCCAGCGGTGGCAATGAGACAGCCTATGGATGGGGCTATAGCGTGGCCCCAGCGCAGAGGGGAGGTCCAGGCTGGACCGCCGCCTCCTTCACCCAGCTGAATCAGAGAACGGAGTCTTAAAACTAGAAGCAAAAGTGACAGAAAAAGCTTTCTGTTCGATAAATTGTTAACTCTCTCAGCTGGGCCCAGGCAGCTGTGGCATCTAGAAGCACCAAAAGAGCGCATCAGAAGAATGCCATGAAAACAGCCCGGGATCACCACTTCCTTAGGTGTCTGGTGCCCCCCCTGGCCCCCGTCCAAAGGAAAAGTGTCCCCTCTAAAAATTTTGCGAGAGTGGTAAGAATAGCGACAAATTACTTACAAACGGCATCCTAAGTTTTAAGAAAGGCATGCAGCACGAACACAAAATAATGAAAGCTAACTCTGGAAACAAAAGTCCCAGTTGCAGCTCCAAAAGATTATGAATTTCAGCTTTAGCACGGATGCAGTTTTGGTTACTTACCACGTATTTGAAACAATTGAAGTGGCTTTTTTCTGTGTTTATTTTGGATCCAGCTATTTTTAAGGTCACAGTCCCTGCTAAGGGAGGAAACTGTGTCTCCAGGGTATTGGGAATTAAACAGAGGAAAGAAAAAGGCACAGAGAAAGTAGCTGCCTTACAGAGAGAACTCTAATGTTTTGTTTCCTTCCTTGTTCAGCCTGTAGTCAAAAAAGAACTTTACAGTAAACATTAACTCATGTTTTTCTAAAAAACAAATGTAATTCTGAATTTCACAGGAATTCTTTTTTAACTTTTTCCCTCCTGGAATCCTTTCTGATAAACTGCAATTTATAACGGGACATTACCACTTGTCAATCGGCTTTTCCAGCTTCAGAGGTTAAGCTTCCCACTCTCCTGTCTGTGGTAGCTTATGTAATGGCACCTACGTCAAGCCAAATATTTTGTGCAGGCAGCGTTCTGACTTGGAGATAGGAACGAGGAGGTGCAGGGAAGGCAGCAAATGTTTTGAGAGCCTTGGAAAAGCCAATCGAGGCAGAAATCAGCTACTGCAGAGGGTACATATTGCGCTGGGACCACAGACTTCTGTGCCAGGAACCAGAGGAAACCACGGCTAAGGAGCGGTGCAGGAAACGTTGAGAGCAAGCGAACAGAGGGGCTGGGAAGAAAACTGAGGCACTTCCATCACAGTGAAGTGCAGAACCTACTGCTACCAACCTGAAGGCTGCTCTCTCCTTGCTCGAGATGTTACCGCAGCAAAGCTACACTCCAACAGTCTAAAAAAGGGAATTCACTCCGGAGTCTTTGGTGTTAAATAATGCAAAGAAGGATCAAAGCCAGCAGCTATATGAAGAGAGAGGTTTCTTTCATAAGTTAGTTGCTCATTTGCAAAATACCAGTGTTATTTATTTAAGCAACTATAACCTTTATTGATGCACTGGTAATGTAAATGCTCATGTGTGGGTGTCAGAAGAACATAATGATAATAAAATACTAATACCTTAGATCAGGAGTTGCCCAATGTATTTTGCTGGGATAGCATCCCTATAGAAATACAGCTGTATTGCACATCGCAGAGGCAGAGGTTGCATCTGTTTCCAATTCTGTCCCAGGCTCTGCATTTGCAGAAGAGAAATGCATCTGCATGCATTTTTCAGATGTCTTTTTCTCACGTGCGTACCATGAGAAATACTACGATTTTGGGAATCCTTCCTTTTAGCTAGCCTCTGCTCTTTTTGTTATCTCCCAGATTACGGTAGATGTCAGGTATGTCCCTTCAACTGTAGTGCCAAGAAGCATTATTTTGAGGTGCACAAGATGTCTTCCATGGCTCCAATTAAACAAATAAAGCACGTACAGGCAGGGAACAGCACATGCACACCAGTCCAGGTGACGTGCAATGTCAACTAGAAGTGGTTCGGGAACGGGGTGACTAGAGTTGACACATCAAGAAGGCTAGAAAGTGTAGGAAGACATTCCCATGCTTTAACAGTGGTACAACAATGGATGTAATCTGCTCCTCAGTTACAAAGATGTCAGCAGTAAGATACAACAATTAAGGGAAAGTCTGTAGTCTCTACGCCCCGCTGGGATAAAGAACACCAAGAAAGCGCAGCAGTTACTGAAACAGCAGAGTATAACAAACTCTGGGGAAAAAAAGGGGGGTGAGGGGAAGAGACAAGAGTTCTACAGAGTGGAAAAATAAGGAAGAATTTATCCAAATTATTCTTAGACAGTGCTTTTATGCTTAGACAGTGTTATTTTGCTTCGGAAAGGGTGCGCTCTGTCCCATGCCCAGGCATTATACAGCAAGAAAATATTTTATGTTTCAGTTATGACTCTCAAATTTGGGATATTAATAAAAATGGGGCAAGAGTTGACGAAAATATAAAATACTTTTCAGAAATTGTCTTGTAGATGTATATGCGATTTATCTTTAGGTGATAGCTGCATGTTCATATGCAGCCCAACATGAGTAGGGTACATACCTGGACCCTACTTTCCAGTGACACATAAGAGCTACACAGCTTTTTCTTATAATAGCCTGTATATATATTCTGTAGTATACATTAATATAAGTATGTAAAAATACAGAACTGACTGCTACTGATGTGAAGGGAAACTGTGTGTGACCTCTCAATCCTATTTAAACACATTAGTAGGCTTTAATAAAGTCAAGCAGTATCATAGTTATATTAGCACAGCTAAACAGTCCTTGAGGTATAAGAGAACTACGCATGCTAGAATGAAAGTATCAGTAAATTTAAGAACTAATTGTATTAAAGCCATATGGTTACCACATTAAAAAACAAACTTTCAGGAGTTCAGGAAGGAGATTAAAAGCCTGTAAAGCATATTTAGATAGTGAATACACAAGAATTAGGTGTGTTTGGGGACTTGTTTTATTCAAATTCTGCTGTAATAAATACGTATTCTGGAAGGCAATGAGGAACTGCAAGCAGATGATGTTATTCAACAGAGTTTGAGTATAAGAATATTCCTTCTGACATGCTGAGGGAATGTAGTCTTACCGAGAAAGATGTTCTAACTGAAACATGTGAATAATTAACTCTGAAAAAATGTGGAAGCTGCATAGATAGGAAGAGCTCTGTGTTTTACTTGACCAGAACCAGAATGCAATGCTGAGGGACTGTTTTCCAGAAGCTGAGCCTGTGGCAGGATGTTCTAACTAAGCATACCTTGAAGGAAGGCACTGGTTTTGATTTGCTAGCCTTCTGAAAAAATAAATACTTTCCAAAACGTTAATAGCCTACTGTGTTTTTAGCAATGCTTCTAAAAAGCGTATTTTAACTACAAAGGAGCAGAAAAAAAATCTGTTCAAGTGAAAGATGACACTCTCAACTTCTTAATGCACATTAGGTGACTTACCAGAATACTTCTTTTTTGAGTAACAATACTTTCTAGGTTTCCCTTGTTTGCTTTGACATTGTATCTGGAACAGACAACGGTAAGCAAACTCTGTTTTGCATGTTATCAGTGAATCTGAAATAAAGAAAAGAATTTTGTTTCAGAATTACTTCTATTCTCCATGCCACAAGGAACACAAGCACTGTCAAACTTCAGTACTGACATAGATAAAAATTCCACTGAGCTGTCAAACACAACTTCCCAACGCATCAGAAGCCAGTACAAAATGATTCCATACAAGATGGATCGAAGTGAAGGCAATTTTCAAATAAGGTCCCATCTATAAAAGCTTCCTATCCATAACACTTACAGTAAGTCTAAACCTCAATTTTTTCTTCTTAGGTCTGTTTTCAGTGGCACGCTGTTCAAAATATCACCATTGCTTAAACAAACTGGAAAATTTGCTACTTCTGTGTCCCAGATTTTCACTGTGACCATTTCAAAAACTCTCCCTTACGAAAGAATGCCACGTTTGTATTTACGAACAGCACAGCTCATGCACTTTCATACTGACTGGAATACTTTAATAAAAGCAAAAAGCCTTAGCTTTTCATAACTGAATCTCATGAGCATGCAACACAGCAACCCAAAGTATCAATCTAATTAAGCTCCATGGCCTTCATTTGATACATTAACAATCATCACTATTTTTATCAAAATCAAGAAAGAGTCCACGAGTTATTAACGGAACAATGAATCCCCGTCACTGCATGGCAACATCAGACTGTACAGAAAGAATACAGTATTCTGATGATCTCTGCAACAATTATGTAATTTATACCTTCAGGTTTTCATCATTGACTTTTCTCAGTTGTCTTAGATCCAGTAAAAGTACACGAAGCAACGAAATCCTGTTGCACTGAATGCGAGAAACTAACTGGTGGGAAAAAATCATCTACCTTTTACGGTACACTTCGCCACCTCGGAACAACCCCCAGCTGCCCCTCAGGACTGTTCAAAGGTTGTACCGCAGCTATTCAGGGCATTTAATGTTACATCACTGAGCTGCAAAATCCAATCATGGAGACAGTAATGTTTGCTATGTTTGTTATTACCCTAAGCATCCCGGTACCAAAAGCAAAAATGCACCATCTTCCTCTATCAGAAAGTTGTTGAGAAGGTAGTTTTAGCTTCAGGAAACTAGGACCACTCTTGTTAAGCAGGACACATTATAATCACAGTCTTTTCTGTCACTCTCAGGTCTGTAAACTTGTTAGGAAAAAACCCTCCACAAACCTCGCTTTAAGGAAGACCTGGTGGCAAAATCTACACTGAAAAATTCTAACCATCTTTTGTACAGATTAAGTTATATTCAGGACATGATACCATCTTTTTCCAGTGGCTGAACTCTCACTTTGTGCCTCTTTAGAACGTTATGCAGAAATACGTTTCCTCATTCTTCCTGTGTGAGAGCTGTGCAAAAATCTACTGCTGACACAAGCAGTAGCATATCCAACAGTGAAAAAGCCTGTAAATGTCACTGGCAAAATATCTTTTAATTAAGAAGGAAAGCACACAGCCATGATGGAATCTGATTTGTGTTTTACTGCGTTTAAAACTTCACAATTTACTAACCCCAAGTAATGATGTGCCTACCATTTTGGTAAGGAAGTGCAGCTTTTTAACCATACCATCAGCTTGCTGCAGTTGCTGTATTATTCACATATTCTTTCACCTTTCCCAAAGTATGCCTCATTAAAACGGAGTTTTGATGGGGCTTGCCGTCCTGAAGAAAAAGTTTTAAATAACACTACAGCAAGAAAATACAACTTCTCTCATTTTTCTGTTTCTCAGATTTCTGCGTTTCTAAAGACACAAAGTAGGATTGATAAAATACTCCAAAAAGTAGCTGCTGTAATAATTATTCACCAGAAAAAACCATTCTGCTACAACTTAAAATATATTCAAGCCATTCACAATTAGCCTGATCATGTCCTTCAAGTCAAAGGGGGCAAACCATGAAGCTGAGTTCTAAGGTATAATTCATGATACAGTTTTCATTAAGCACCTGCTGCCGCAGGTATTGAATAGGCCCAACATTTGTTATTCCTCAAAGCACTGCACCAAAACCACACATACGAATTAAAGAATCACACAAAGAGGTGCGTGTGCCTAACGGGGCTTACCCCCATGCAGAGAGACGTTAGTCTATTCTTCACCCGGACTCTGACAGTTGCCTGTGCACAGTTACGATTTGGCTGCAAAGAGCAAAACTCTCCGCAGGGTGCTTTACTGTGATTTGATTTTCAAGGGAGGAGTAGTATTTAGTCTTGCTAATGACATTTTCCAGAAACTGCTTCAGATACATTCTTTCCCTCCCCAAAATTATTTTTATGATCATCAGTACAAATCAGGCTCCCAAGAATAGACTGGCTTCTTACACATACAATGTCAAATTGAACAGGTCAAAACTAATCTATTTTATTTTCTTAGGGATTTTTTCCTACAATGGATATATACATAATTGTGTACATTTGTACTACAAATATTATTATTTAAAGTATTTTTTAAAAAGACAATGTAAAATAAAATAAAATAAATAATAACTTTCTAAATTATAAATAATAGATTAAAAAGAAAACCAGTACCAAGCTTCCACCACCTAACCTATCTCTTCAAACTACTCTGCTTCTATAAGGAAATTAAAGTTTTATGCCGCCAGTACTGAGAATCCAGTATGAGCCTGATCCTTTGCACATAAAACGTCTTGCCTTTGCTCCAAACTCTCAAAGCCAGCTATGTTCTGCTTATCTCCTTCACATGCCATATGTGTCCTACAGCACATTAAGTGCCAAAGCATCTTGCATCCCCTAGAAAAGGCAGTGCCAGCGCTCACACCGTATTTTGCATGCCTACAAACAGCAAGTGCTAATTTCACAGTTTAAACAGGTTTTCTCTAACTGTAACCACAATCTATGTATGGCAACGCCACTAGGGATTTCTTTCCACTTTACTTGATCCAGAGCTTTACTATATCGCTATCCATTATAACTGATGTACATTTATCTAGGCACATACATATCCATAAAATAAGATAATATGTTCTATGTTTTTTATCCTCTGAAATACAAATTTAGGAATTGTCTTTGGTGATAGTCTTCTCTTTTGTCTGTGCATTACCAGCGAAAGAATAACAATGCTCAATGGATTTCAATCAAGAATTAACAAGAGGAATGAAAAATATTTTATGTAGTTCCCTTTCTTCATATGCACAACTAAATCAGGCGTGTCTTCTCAGTGTTCGTGCAGATAGACACTGTTTTCATACAGTTATAAATAATCGCTGAGATTATCATCACAAAAAGAAGTTAGCGGGGAACAAACACATAAAAAGCCTTTCTGGGTTTGTTTATTTATACACTGTATTTCACAGCACTTTTTCCTATCATAAGTCAATCAGTTCAACATTGCTGAAAGAGACCTTGTCCAACAACAGCAGAAAAAGAAAAGAAGCCTTGGGATCATTTTCTCAAAGAAACGAAAAGCAAACCAAAACAGGGCACAGTATTCGAATGATATTATATTAGAAATTATAGATGAAATTTTGCCAGCTGGGGGAAAAATGGCAAGCTAAGCATATGCCTTTAGCTCTCCCATTCAGTTAATTCTTCACTAGTGCACGTACCTACACAAGACTTCAGCTGAATTCCAGTTTAATCTCTCCCTAGACTATCCTGGAGACATTCTATTTAAATATGTTCTCATTTTCTTCATGTCATGTTATGTGTTTCTTCCACGGAAGTGCAGTGTGTTGTCCTGAGAGGGTAATACAGGTAAAATTTAATATATAATTGTAAAATAATAGTAGCATTTATCAACTCTGAATTACACTGGCACTATTAATTCTCATGGAATATACGCACATAACTGAGGCCACAAGCTCCAAAACACTGCAAGCCATTTTTAGCTCCAGCAGCAGGGAAGAAGGAAAGTCAAGAAAAGTCAATTTGCATGAAGCCCGGTGACTAAACCAAGTCTCTGCCCTGTTTTGGAGCCTTGCCCTTAGAACTTTATCTCACTCTCCCCAAAATACAGTGTTTGTGTAATCACAAGAAAGTAAGAAAAAGAAACTACCCATAAAACATATTTGAGTTTCCCTTTCAATAGCATCTAAGTTTTCAGTTTTGCACTGAGCATTCACTAATTCAACACCAAAACAATGGACGAACCGCAAAGTCTTAGAGGAAGGCTTTAATTTCAGTTTTCTTTGTCTAATTGTTGAGAAAAATATCCTCAAAGTAGACACACTAACATATCCATATGTGGCTCAAAGGATGTAGATGAGGGGTGTAAACTAAATGATGTACCACTAATGCAGGTAAAACCTTAAAAAACACAAACTCTGTCTAAAATCCAGGAAAATCCAGTTTACAAAAAGATCACCATCTTTGCTTTTTACGAGCTAGTGGTACCCGCTGCTTTCACCCGAATATTGTTGCATTTTCCAGAATTCCACAATGAATTAAAGTGGCTGCTTTACCACATGCACCCTAATATTATTTCAGCAAGTGCCACTGGAGTAGCGCAATGCAATTAGAACTTTTATTCTCATCTCTATTTCTAAACTGTATTCCTGCCCTGAAAAAGTAGAATGCATGTGACAAATTCAATGCCCTTTGTACTTTTCACCAGTTAACGCAATACAGGAATGACCTGAGAAATACAGGAATGACCTGAGAATCTTAGGCATATGGCTAAATTTATGCACGAGTGGCTCTCCACATCTCAGAGAAACCTATGCTGATCAGTCACCAAAAAACGACCAAACACTAGTCAAGAGAAAAAAAAACGTCCTTGCAATGACTGCATTCTGTCACCCAAATCCAATTTCGACTTTCATCACCAAGGAAAGATGGCTGTGGTGGCAAACATGCTGGTCTGTATGTCCCAGCCTAGAAAACCACATCCTCTTTGCCTCCGTTTCTCTCAAAGGCTGCAGATGATCAGCTCTCTGCGTGAAAAGCTGGGTGGCAGAACTGCAGCTCACAGCCTGCACTGGGTGGCCCGAGGAGGACACAGAAATGAACTCTATGGCAGGTGCCTTGGAGAGCAAGTTCATACATGCTGGACAGAAACCCAATCTTTCTAGAGACCTAAGAGGATCTACATATTCACTCTTTGTTTAGAATTTGTTTGGCAGTCACAAACCTAAGAAGTCTGAAAACCACTCTTACACAAAAGCTCATCCACCGGTACGTGTGATAGGACGCTCAGGTTTGCTCACTTCACACTCCCAGGCTAAACACCTTACTGAGCCCTGACACCCAACAAAAAGAATTAAGAAAGCCTTCCTACAGTTGGATGCGTATTTTCTTCCAATAACAATGCAACATGGATGAACACCTGAAAACAGTACGGCTATGTGAAAAAGGCATGGCTCCATTTCACATATTTTTATTTTATTTTTTTCATTTTAATTATCAAAGCAGAAAGAAGTTTAAATATTGAAAGTTGTAAGTTTAAATCCATTAAACTTCTAAGTTTATTTATCTAAGCAGAGAAAAATCAGCAAACTGAAAAATAACCGACAAGTATTTTCATTCTAAATTGCATCTTTATTGAACTGTACATAATCACATTTATTATTTTCATCATTTTCACTGAAACAGAAACTTAGTAAGCATAAATTTATTTTCAGTACCTTAAAGTAATAACAGAGCTGTACCTTTGCGTGAACGCAATGTCCATCTTTGCTGTGCCCAGGACTATTTTCAACTGCAAATGATTCCTTAAGCTATAAATGCACATAACTGGCTGCATGATTGAAATGGCCTCCGGAAGGAGGATGCAAAATCTGAACTGTCACCTCCAACTCTGTTTCTCAGTGACACGGAGGCAGAGTTCCACAAATAGCCGGGAAGTTATATTAAGAGGTTGTGTGATGTCCTGCCAGGGTCTTTACTAGGCTTCTAGAGTACAAAGGTCATATATTATTTATTTATAGAGAAGGAGGCTATTGTACAAACCATGTGAGGTTTTAGGAAGCTTGTACTTCTAACCCAAATGATTCTGTGATTCTGTGAAATAATGCAATGTACATCACATTTTGAGAAACGGCATTAAAGTACACCTATAATTGAAAGGTGTCCTCTTTAACTAATATATGGTCTTGATTCAAGAAGAAAATCAAGATAGGTGCTTAAATCTTGCTCAGCTGGGACAGAGCTTACCTTGGTTTATGGTTTAAAAGAAATTTACAGGAGACTTCCCTCTCCTTTAGATAGTTAGACTGAGTGGTGCAGAGATGAGGATACCTCTTATTCTGTGTTTGTAGGGTGTTTAGCGCAGCTAAAACAGCTCTACACATAAAATCACTTTCTCTCCTGCATTTGCGTAGCACACTGTACGGGCTGTTGTAAGTATAACCACTATGAGTCCACCTCCCTCAGCCAGAACATACATCCCTTTATCATGAAGGGGTTGGTAAGATTTGATTCTCACCCCTGTTCTGCCGTCTAGTAACTGCAGTCGCTTGGTCAAACCATTCCTGCCTTGCCTCTGCTCTCCTGGGACCAGGTAGTAGAGCACTAATGTTTGCCAGACAGCTGTTGTGTGGCTTAATTATCTCCACAAAGGAAAACAGAATTACTGCAAATTGTTGTTCAAGGACTTGAAATGCATGCCATGTCTGTCAATACCATCAGCAAATCAATCAGTATTTTGAGTACATATGTATACAGGCTGTTCTCTAAAAAACAAACAGCTTTTCCCCCTTTTCAGTTAAAGAAGAGACTAAGGTAGCCTTCAGTCCTGTAGTGAACCCTGCCTTCCCTCCCACTCTTCACTTATTAACAGACTGGAAAACTAAAGCATATTGTGCCTCTCTCTCGACACTGTTTTTATTTTAACATTACTGATTTTCAAATTTGACAGAGCCTTTAATAAGACATAATAGGAAAGCTGAATGTCAGTCCCAAGAGTCAGAAAAACACTCCATTTTAACCTGTCTGAAATGCAGCAAACAGCTTCAAGAAAGAAAATTAACAGACAAAATTACTTAAGTATTCTGTGTTAGGATACTTCTATTGTATTGGTACGAACCTCGAGCATACACAAGACATATGCCCTCTGGAAGATGCATAAAGGCACTGATTTTAGAAGTTTATATTTGAGATTTTTTTGCTTAGGCTGCATTTATTTTGATTATAGACAGTATTCAGCCAATTCAATTTAGAAATAACCTGATTTCCTACCGTATCTGAAAAATACAGCTATTAGTGTTCTTCCTAACACAATGAAGCTGGTCATTGCTGGCCCACACCAATCTCATAATGGTGGGGTTTATAGTGTCCTTTTATGATGTCTTGATGGGCAGTACCATTTTCTGAATGTACTGACCCTCAAAGTTTCCTTCTGATTTCTGCTTGACAGGAATACATTGTGGGAATAAACCAATTTTTTACTCCTTCTGGCATTTCAAGCTACTCTTGACATTTCTTTTGATGGGTTCCATCTTTCACTGTCCAGGGCATTTTCTTACACCTTCTCTCCTGTTGTCTTTATGTCTCTCCGTTGTTATGATGGTTTTTTATTCTTTCTGTTTCCTTCCCCTTTACTGTCTGTTTCTTAAAAAAACTTACCAAAACCCAAAACCTCATTTTGCTTAAAACACTGGATTAAGCTTGAGCATCCAGATTTACTTACTGCACTGAAACAGATTTTAAAAACAGCTTCTCTATTTCCCAGTGCTAAAAGCCCGCCACTGATGTCAGATTTTCAAGCGAGCTCAGCATCGACTAGTTCCTCCTTCAACTCCTATGATCAGATATTTGGAATAGCTCAGGGCCAATAGAGGTCAGCATTTTTGGAAGTTCAGCCTTTTGTTCTGCTGTCTAAAAAGGACTTCACATTTTTTGACATTCTGGCACTAATCTTTCAGTGCCTCAGTATGCCATATGAAAACAAAACCAAAAAAAAAAAGGTATTTGAAGGTATTTGTCTTCTCACAAGCTTTATCTTTGCATAAAAGGAATTCACGATCAAATATTGTAGTATTCACAGCTTGTCTTGAATTTTAACCTGTAACTCTACTGTAAGAGTCATTTAAGAGTACCACTCTTATGTAATGTCATGCATTGTATTTACTATAATAATTTGCCAAAAAGAAGATTTGACATTTAAGACAGACCAATTTCGGTGGACTGAAACGTGCAAAGTCTGTTTGCATTAAGAAACCTTCCCAAAATGAAATCTAGTAAGGAAAACTCCCACAGGCATCAAGACTTTATGGTAATTTAATTAAAATCAGTCTCTCAACATCATGATTTTTTATGTTTGTTTGGCTGGTTGTTTGGTTTTGCAGGAGTAATCTTAGCAGTCCGCAAAACTTGGTGAGTAAATAGTAATTTTAATACTTTGCTTTCCATCTGAAGCTCTTAATGTGTTTCACAAACACACCAAAGAGCTCCTTTTTTTTACTTAACAGAAGATGCTACAAAAGGGGGACTGTGTCTGAGGACAAAGAGCAGCTCAGGCAGTCACAACTTGCTCGCTTCCAACTTTGCGCTACACCCATTCTGAAGGATAGATAGATCTGCTCACTCTCTTCATCCCATAACCCATTGGTTCGGTGACTGGTAGGGGCTACATGGGACCTGTAGTAGTAAATTATATGTGTTCTACTGTTTTGACCAAAAGAATTTAAGAAGTCTAACCTTAAGCACACCTTGTGACTTCTGGCAATGTCCTAATTCATTAACCATGGGTGGGTTTATAAAACACTTGTTCTATCAGGAAAGAAAATATACCATCAAACTCTGAGAAGGTGGAAAATTTGACAATTTAACTCTTAAAGTCTTTCAATGTCCTTTGTCTAGTTCAGTAATATTTAAGCATTTATTAAGCATTTAAGCCCATTCTAAGGGGATCTTGTGTCTCAGTATGTAACAGACTGATGATTTCTGTTCTTCCTTTCTTCTTTAAATGGTAGAGTTCCATATGCACCTTTCCTCTCCTCTCTTCCCATTTCTCCCTACCATTGTCATTGGAAAGCTGAAAATCACTGAACACATTGATCTCGATGAGATCCCAATTAGGATCAGTGCTCTACACAAAATGAAAGATATCCAACACGCATCAAATGACAGCAAAGTCAAAAGCATATGGTGTTTATCAAACAAATATTTAAAAAAACCCCAAACAAAACATGTTTCAGAAGCATTAAATTTTAGAAATAGAGAAGTACCTCAAGAATAATCCCCAGATCCAGTAAACTACCCTAGCATATACTTGGTTTGAAACACGGCAGTGGAGTCAAACATATGCTTAAATGCTTCCTTTAACTGGAAACTATCATAAGTTTTTCTCCTGTGACCAAATATGCTCATAATTATAATTGATACTGCTGCTAAGACATAATTTCTCTTATCTACAGACCTTTTAGGTTAGCAGTTATTTCATTTAAAAGGCTACGCTGTTTGGGATTACTTAACTGTGTTCTATCTAGCACAGCAATCTAATTCCTAAAAATGAATCACATTTCAAAAACATAATCTCAATAATCCTTTACCAGCTTTGCTGTCAGATTCCATAAAGCATCCTTCCATCTCGAATTAGCAGGAGGTAGTTTCAAAACAAACAGTAAGGAAGCGTCTCTTCACAACACACGTGTTAACCTGTGGGACTCCTTGCGAGAGAGTAACATGGATGCTCAGAGTCTGCAGGGCTCAGAGGGAGATGGCGCAGTTTTACAGAATAGAAATCCGCTGTGGATTATTAAATAGAAAATTAAATAGAAAGGAACTATGCTTGGCTCTCTGGAACGGCTGAACACCAAGGGATTACTTGGTCGAAATATGATATACAATTTCCTTGTTCTGACAGACTTCCTTAGGCATTCGGTTCTGGCCAGTGCTGAGGACAGGTGACAGTCCAAGTGGCTGGACAATCCAACCTCTCTCTGCTGGACAAATCCTGGGACTACGGTCATATGCTCATTCTTAGGCTTAGATGTTCCAGCCCTTCCCAAAGGGAACTCCTACTCCTTGCACGCTGCTGTTAATCAAATAGTTAATCAAAATGTAAAATATTACAGACTGAGGCTTAAACAAATCCTGTTTCAGCCTAGAAGCTCAAATTGAGCAAAACTGTTTCAGCATTTTTTAATTTTCCTGTTTCAAGGAAAAAAACTACCTATTTTTGTCAGTTCCACACAAAACTAAATAGCCTGACATACAGTTTTAGAATAATAGAGGTTTCATGAATATTTAATGCAGTTCACGTTCATATTCAAAATTAAATTTCAAACAAAAAGTTAATGGCATTCAACAAAATCAAAAGTGCTTTATTGCTTACCTCAAGTTCTACCCATCAGTTACCAAGTTTAATGACTTTTAATTCAATCTGACCAGCAGCACAGATGTCCGCCCTAGTACCTAGTAGGACAAGAGGGAATGGGCACAAACTTGAACATAGGAAGTTCCACCTAAACATGAGGAGGAACTTCTTTCCCTTGAGGGTGGCAGAGCACTGGCACAGGCTGCCCAGGGAGGTGGTGGAGTCTCCGTCTCTGGAGACATCCCAAACCCGCCTGGACGCGTTCCTGTGCCCCCTGCTCTAAGGTGGCCCTGCTCTGGCAGGGGGGATGGACTAGATGATCTACTAAGGTCCCTTCCAACCCTATGATTCTATGATACTCTTAGCTAAGACATAGAGCAAAAATGACTGAATCTGTGAGAAACACACTTCTGTGAGAAACACACTTCTGCCTCTTCCCAATTCCTATTTATTCCTATCAGAATCAGATGTAAGAAGAAACTCCACCAGAAAAGTTTTTCTCATGAGACTGCCAACTGGTTCTGCAGATTCAGCTAAATAACAGACTTCTGTGCACTTCTCTGAACAGATCCTCCTAATCACTCTTTACAGGATACGAGAACAAAATTAGAAAAGGGGCGGGGGACGTGACTAAAGTAACACAGAAACTTCACAGATCTCTATGTGCCATTTAATACTTTGTGAACAGCAAGTATTTATGTTCGTCTTTTAGGTGGAAATTTTAAGATGCTGAATCTTGAAATGGATTATAATTGTGCCAACTGAAATTTCATTCAAATAGACTTGGCAATCAATTCCACCACTTATAATCCATAAGAAATGCTTTGGCTGCAGCGTAGCACAAAGGATGTAGTTACTTGGAAACATGCTTTCAGTTTCAGGAATGAAAGGCAAATTTTAACATTTTAAGAAAACTACTGCTTTGTTTCGATTGAAGGCAAGAATTCTGCCTCCTGTCTTTATTCTAAGCAATGCAGCAGTTTCCTTAAAATGCTGAAAATTGCCTTGCATTGCCAAAACTGAAAGCGTGTTTATGCGATTTTAGCTAGGTGGGATTACCATGAAGGTGCATGGTCTCCACAAATACTGCTGGAGGCGTAGGGTCATCCTAATTGTCGTTTCTTTGGTTTCTGATGTGCAGTGAGAGAAAAACTGAGCCCTTCTGAGCTTTGGAATCTAACCCATCTATGCATCATTTTTAATACTAATTTTCCTGCGTCTTAAATCAATCCTCCCACTACCCGCAAGAGGCTACTGGGATCTGTCCTGTGAACCCCCTCCTTTTCCCCTAGCATACTTCTCTGTGATGATCTCACTCTCCTCTCATATATCTTCACATTCCATCTGTAGGCCGATAACTCATAAATCTGCCCCTTCTTTCATGGCTTGTCTCATTTCATCTCATCCTGTCTCATGTCTCTCCTTGGGTGTTTTGTTGTCAGCTATGAGTCATTGTAACTTAGGCTTAATTCACATCTGAAACTCTCTTCCCTCCCCATATTAGTGTCCAGTACATACTACTTAAGTCCAATGAATGCCCTGGCTCAGGAAAAAAAGAAAAAAGAAAAAAAAGCCAACTCATGTTTTTGAACATTATCAAAGAAACCACACTTTTAGACCACAAGTTCAGGAACTTCCAACATGAAGGCTGTCAACTAAATCATCATTATGTCTTAATTTTTTAATTTCTTCCTCCCCAGTGTCTTCACTGCATTTAGATTTTACAGCTGACATTCAACTAACCACTGCTACCTAGTCTTTGTTTTGCAGTAGGAGCTGCTCACACCTGGGCTGCGTAATAGGAGCAAAGCTGTCATTTTGAAACATAGGCATCCAAACATCACCATCAACTTAACAGCACCCAGACATCACTGTCACCACTCAATGCGGAATCAATGTTCAAAAAAAAGTAACCGATACTCCTGCACTTTCTGAAACCATTGCCTTGGTTACAGGAATGAAAGAAGTGGTTAACGCAATTATCTGGAATAATCCTGTATCACATCCTCTATTAGTATATATTGATACTAATTCTTCCTATACTCAACTCAGAGTATTTTGGACTGAGGGGACTAGAGTTCTGAGAGTTTTGCAAAGTTTTCCATTTAGGAAAAGTTCCTTTTAAAATGCCATCATCTTCTAGAAATACTGACTGTGATAAATATACGAATTTCAGGTTTTTCAGGTCCCAAAATTCCAGAAAATTTGTGAAATAGAAGTACTCCTTCTGTGAAAACGAATATGAATTAAAAACTGCATATCTCGAATATAGCAACACTTGTAAGTAGCTTTGTTATAATTGTAATTTATTTAGAAAATAGTGTATCGGGCTAGTGTCAGAAATATGAAAGGTTTGCAATGAGTATTAAGTGTAATTTTTTTTCCCAAAGGAGGGAAAAAAATCTTCCTTTTCTAAAGTAGCTTGTTACTCACAGTTATTCAAATTATATATGGTTTGAAATTTCTAAGAGGAAAATCTGACTTTTAGATTTTTCTTATTCTGAGGCAATTAGAAGTACTGGAATGATCACAACCTGAAATTCAAAGTTAAGCCTATTTTCCCCATAACTGTGAACTTTTAGAACACTAAGTAAGGTCAGTAATTCATAGCTAAAATACTGGATGTTTGATATGACCATCACCTTTGGGTACAGAATTAGTGCTTAATTTCAGGTTACAGAATGTTCTCAAGCACTATTCTTTCTGTTGTCAATAAAATTTGTATAAGGCTCATTCCTTCTGTCTTAACAGTGTTAACTCTTCTGAAGGAACTGCATAACTGAGCATTTAAATATTTTTTAATCTCAAGCATACTTATTTTCAACAGACTTAAAATTAAAATGATTTAGATACAATTAATCTTCTTATAGGAAAATAGCATCACTCTTCAAAGTTGAAGAGAAACCTTTCCTAAATCTACATTAGGAGATTCTGACAGCAGTTTCCTGTTCCTACAGAGAAAACTGTAGCGCCAAAGAGAGACTGAGTATGTTTCTGAAGGTCAATGATGTGACTCAAGGTTCAAAAACACTTGGAAGAAAACCAAGAGTTTTCACCACTGACTAAATTTTGTGATGCTGCTGCTAGCAACTGCTTGCATTAGAGAACAAATGTTAATAAAATACCAGCCAGTGAAGCCAAAATAGTGAAATGAAAAGTATTACTAATGCTACGCCATCATTCACTGCTCCCCTGTGTTACATCTGTATTACGTGCAGAAAAACCTGGTGCTCTGGGATTTAGTATCAATTTTGTGTATGAGTTATGTGAAGCTCACTCAGATGAAATGAATTGCATGAAGTCAAAGAAGAAGTTTGGTAGCAAAATCCAAAAAAGTACATCAATACTGTCTATGAAAACACTGCCAAAACCACGAGAATGCACACATAATAAAATACGAACTTGAATAAATATCTGGAAGCTGATACAGCGTGTAGTTCAGGAATTAAAAAAATGTTGAGTGACTTTGCTGTTTACCCATATTTGCTTTTCAGGCAGTCACACATGTTCTAATGTTTAACAAGAGTGATTTTTTATATATTAGTGACATAACTGTTAAATATATACCCTTAGGAAGTACTTCTGCTTTTGTGGTTTTAAAATACTTAATTATAAACAATAGTTTGCAATGTTAATTATCACAATTTAATGATTGTAATGAGATAATATAAGATTTTAATGACTATACAAGTAAGATGTTTTCTCTGAATCCACTTTGTATTGATGCACTCTGCAAACACAACTCTCACTTTTACACCTGTTAGCAATCCCTTTTGCTTCACTGAATTAATCAGCTGTAAAGGGACCTAGCTGTGTACAGTCAATATCTCTCCACTATTATCGTAATACGAAAATGTGTGTAATTGCTTGTTGCTATTATCAGTTTGCTCATCTATAGAACGTCTGTCATCACCTGCTCACAAGGAGCTTTGAAAAGTAATCACACGATCGTTCTCTTTGCTTCAGAGACACGTAACATAGACTAAACAGACCTATACTATTCCTTGTATGTGCTTGTAAAACAAAAACCTGTTTTTCTATAATCTAGAAATTTACGTTTCTCTAGATTGCCTTTCCAATGAGAAAATCTCATTTCTGCACTGGGAAGAACTGCAAATGCCTTATTTCCATTCAAACGTATACAAAACATCCACACTTTTTAAATCTCACTAAAATGCCTGAGGCCTGGCAAGAGGTACACAGGGCCTTCTTTCACCTTGGGGAACCAAAATGAATTTTACCCTCGCTGTAGGCCTAACACAGGGTTTACGCAGTTCCCAGGATCTAATTCCTGAGGTCACTGGGAGTTTTATAGTGCCTTAGCCCATCAGTAGAGGAGAGCCTGTTCATTTTGCTCCAGTGAACATCGGAAAATAATCTGTTTTCTCCACCGTTCATCAATGTTCAGGGTAGTAACAGATGGTAAAATCTGACTTAGCTAACAGATGGGATGGAACATCCAGAAGCATCAGTGTGTGTTGAACGTTGAGCTCTAACTCGGGCATGCTACTTTTTCAACCCTAGCTTCATCTTAAGTTGCGTGGTGGCATTCTGACTAAACAGCTCTAATCCTTCTTGTGACTTTTTCATTTATTTCATATTGGTTTATCACCACCTTACGTGAGTTAACAAGAACATGCTCATTCAAGTGCATAAACTGCAGAGTACTACCCCATACCACGCACCAATTACTGCTATACATAACAAAAGTGCAAATACCTGAACACCTTGTAGATTAGTCTCGAATGTCTTCTCTTTGTGTGTCTTGAGTTCATCTTCCCAGATTACTGCTTCACCTTTTTAGGGGCAGTCTGAGACAGATACACTGTAACGGCAGAAGATAAAGCTATCTGAGCATGATTTTAGCCAGAAAATGCAGAATAAACACAGCAAAGGCCAAAACCTCATAAAATAAACATTTAAGTACTGTTACCCCCTACAGTCTTTTTTACTGATAAACGTGACATATCATGCAGAGCAGATAAACAAGAAACAGTAAACAAACAATGTCATTTCATAGAAAAGGATGGAAAATATTTCCACTTTTCCTTTAAGCAGCAGTTCTGAACTTTTTGAACTGGGCTGCGTTCACGACTATTGGCAGTGCTCGATGCTTTGCTGGATTCAGCAGCTTCTTTGCCAACCCCTCTCCTTCTCCCCTTCCTCAGTTGAACCAGAAATATCTCTGTTACGATACACAGACACCTTACTGGTTTGGGACTGCTCACGCAGAGTATACACATTACAGCAAAACTATGCGCAAAATCTAATGAAAACTTTCCCTCTATTGGTTACTGAGGAATTGGGAGAATGAGAAACAAACCGTTTGTTGTACAGTGAGGCCAAATCATCTGCCACATAAACTGGCATAAACTTGCACTGAGTAGAGTGATGCTGTGCCAGTTCATACAAGCAGAGAATTTGGTCGCTGCATGTGTAAAAATCTCTGCGAAATATCTGCAAATTCAGCAGAATAAACACCAGAAAAGCCTTTTCTCTCCAGGTCAGTAGGAAAACGTTTCTTCTATTTTTGTGAAAGAGTCAGTTCACTGACATTGACAAAGATAAATCAACACACACACACAAATACTGCAACTTCACATAGATCTGGATGAGAATGAAAACGTTACAGAATGTCCAAAGTACACCTCAGTTCTTGTTCTGTATTTTCCCTGACTCCTCTCATCCTTCAAAAGGCTAAACTAAAACCTGTCTTCTCCTCTGACAGCCTTAGACCTCAGGCCACCATGAGCCCTTCCCTGGCTGAAGCAACTTGGATGTGTCCTCCTCAAGACAAAATTTTGAACATCAACTGCAAGTGACTGCATGTTTAAAAACACATATTCCAACCTACAATTAGTAGTTGTATACAATAGTTTCTTCTGCCTTCAAAAACCAGCTGGATGGATGTTAGTTGTCATCACAGATAAGCAGCAGCTCTACCAAACAGACACTATGATGGGCCCGTAACAGTCCTAAGTCCAAGTCTGCACTATGCCCTGCTTCTCTGGGTCTTTACCTCCCTTATCATCAGATACTGATTACAGCACGTGATAGACTGATGTGTCACTCAAAGGCCACACAGCAGCACAGAGGTCTAATTCAAATCCAGTGCCAGTAGCAGAAGACTGACATGTTAGTTCCCAGTTTCAAATGCTTCTGTTTGCTAAGTTTTGCCTTTCTGGTAACAACCGAATCTGCACATGCATTTCAAACGGGTTCTGACATGCATCTACTATGCATGCAAAGTACTTTCCATAAAGGTATTATTTCATTAAATATCACAAAGTTTGGATTTCTCATGAATATTAACGCAAGCCTGAAATTTTCAAAACTTGGGGCAATGTGATTTTAGAAGATGTAATCTTCCCTAAGAGCAATTTCTGAAGATTTTGGGTCCCTTTGAAGATTTCTGAAGCTGCCCACCTGAAATCACTATTTTCCAATCTTAAGGCAAGGTGTATCGTGAAAAGTGATGGACTGGCCACTACTTGGAAGAAATCAGCAGATTTACACATCAGTAACATCCCATGGAGTTTAAAACCACATCCTTTCCTGGTAGCCAAATTCTGCCATTAGCAGCAAGTATATAATCTCACTGAAGTAAGCTGTAAGGCCAGAGTGGAAAAGGACAGATAAAGAAGACTCCGTGCACCGAGTAACTGCAGGGAGTCTAAAGCTGAGGATCTAATAATTAGTCTTATCTCTATCAAGGTGCAACAGAATAAGCTGAGGAGTGCAAGAACGCCTGGCAAGGCCCAAGGGCTCTTCACAGCTGCAGAGAAGCCCCATTGTTCTGGAGAATTTTAAGGACGAGCTCACGTGGAGAGAACATGAGAAATTTCTTTTTCCTGCCATGCTGCTGATGCGGGTATCTGGAAGGTACATTTATCTACACACTTTTTCCTTCACACAAGCCACAGCAATGCCGAAGGTTCACTGTTGGGTTCCCTCTTACACAGCGGCTCAGGCACCGTCAGCGGTAGGTGCGCAAAGAACAGT
The DNA here is from genome assembly GCA_013400135.1 of Rhinoptilus africanus. NCBI lineage: Eukaryota > Metazoa > Chordata > Aves > Charadriiformes > Glareolidae > Rhinoptilus > Rhinoptilus africanus. Next base: position 120,888 of record VXBO01010794.1, on the reverse strand, counting down.
CTCAGGGGCAGCCAAACTTCTGCTGTCCTGTGGCGGGGAAGCCCAAGGGAAAACTCTCTTTAAAGAGAGACATGTCTTCCTTGAAGTTCTTACATTTCAATCTCTGCTTTGCATAAGAATTATTCAGGATACTTTAGTTCATTAATGCAAATATTTAGATTTAGAGGTTTATTGGTGATTACTACACATTCAAACAGTAGCTGACACTTCATCTCCCAAACCGAACGAAACATCAAGGAAAAGAAGGTGCTCCTTCCTCCTCTGTGCTCTAATAAAAACTCAAACAAAACACTAGCAGGTAGGAATGCACTCACACACTTCATGTCTTTCTCTGGATGACATGGAAGTGCCTGAGTAACAAGTTTAGAGGACTCTTACTCCAAAACCAGAGCAGTTTCTCCGTGAAACGTGCAAATGATACAGCACCAAATTGATAGGGATCATCTATCTCTATTTGTAAAATTTAAGTTTCATTGTCCTTCTATTTTAAGACATGGTGGTAACAAGAACAGACATGATATGATTGCTTCTTCCTAATGTTCACAGTTGCACCCCTTTTCCACCAATGTTTTGCCAAAGAGGCAGGGCAAATACCTTAACAGGGAGTCTGATTGCAACGTCCTATGCAGACACTAGGCTAGTTTTCGCTAGACAGCAAATTCTTATTTTACAGGCCATCCTTTCAACTGTCTGGAGGAACGGCTGTTTCAGCAGCCCTTGTTGCAGCTATTTTCTGTGACCAATGACTTCCATAGTCTCTTTAGAAAATAATCAAAGAATTAGTTATACCAAAACCAAAAGGGGAATGTATGTATTTTACATTTGCATGGTACTACGGACTCACAGACTTCTTCTACTCTGACAGAAATTGCATCACGGTTCTTTTACAAATTCCCAGTGAAAGCAAGGGGAATTTTGCCACTGGCTTCAAGGAGAGTTGGAATGGCTTTTGTGTTATTTTAAAGCGCAGCAAACAATATCCTTTTCCTTGAGCAACATAAAATACTGCACTTGGGATATAAAAATTTGTTTGACTATGAAAAAGGACCCAAAGCTTCTATTTTTAATGCCCCAGCCCTTTCAATGCCTACAGCCCTCCAGACAGCTGCACTGCTTTAGCAGAATGGTGGTGGAAGAGAAACTGGAAAAAATACCATAATTGAAACATAAGCAAATGACCTAATCTACAACATGGATCTGTAACAAGCCTGATTCCACTGCTAGTGAAGTCCAAGACAAGTTTCATCTTCAAAGAAAGCAGCAAAAGGTCTTTATTCAGTATAGTAAAGTGTGAGCAGTTTGCTATTTCATATAGTTAAAACATGTTGACCATAGTGAGTGGTTGTGCCATGTCATTTTTTTTTTTTAAGTTTCCTAATGCTCTCACATGGTCCAGAGATGTCTTTTTGCTTTTTCTGAGAGAGACAAAAAAGAAATGAGGTCAGAGAGGAAGTAAATGGGAGGTTTGGGTTATACTACATCTTTCTTTCTCAAGCATATGACATATTTTATCATTCTTACCTCATTATTAACTTGTACTACCTGGGATTCTGTTGAGGCTTTCAAGTCTAACGTAACTGACCCCAGTATCAACTGCCAAAGCAAAATCAGATCTTTATTTACACAGCCTGCAAAAAAGTATTACTGGCAGGTTGAAGGACATGGAAAAAAGTGAATACCTTTATTTGTTTCATGATTTGTACAAAGATACCTTTTGCAGCCTTTAGTGCACACCTAGCAATCCTTAAAACCCAACAGCTTCACGTCACCACTGATATTTATACTAGACGGGGTGATGAAATCCACAAGAAATGCCATTTAAATAGAAATTCTGACTAATAATAATAACAACAACAACAATATCATACTCCATAGATCTGTTCTCTGCCAAATGTAACTAGTTCAAGTCTGCCATTATGTGTCCCATCTGCCTTTCCAGGGACCCTGTGCCGGCAACCTCACGCAGATAAATCATCCGAGGAGCTTGTTCCAGGAAGGGCCTCTAACGCCGCATGCAGAGAGGGCAGATGGGACTCGCAGCAAGCCATAGCTTGAGCATCCTGAGAAAATGCCACTCTTTAGCCAGCCCCTTGCCTGGAATTGTGACGCATACAAGGGACCTAATGGTAGCCACTTGTCTCCAGTCCATAAAAGAGAGTAACGGTGCTGCTCTACCTCACAGGCACTTGCAATGGTTGAAACTGAGTAAGGCTTTAAAGGCTGTGAAAAACTCAAATGCTCCATGAATAACATCCAAGAGCCACAGGAACATTCTTTATTAGTGCTCAATGCAACTATGACAATTATTTGAAAGAGACAAACTTAACATTTAGAATCCAACCAGAGATCTGGACCTGACCGGACAGTTTAAGTTAGAAGATGTACCTTACAATAACCCAATCTACTTCAATGAGACTGTCTGTATCAGATCTGTATCGCTATTTTTACTACTAAAAATACTGACTTGAGATGACCACAAAGAAAACATGCCAGCAAAAATTACTCAGAACTAATTTTAGACACATAAAATGCCTGTGCTGTTCTGGCAGGTTCCATCAAGAAATAGTTCACAAGATATTGCCTTGAAGGTTACGCTTATTACTCACATGTACAGAAAACAGGACTTAGGACAAACCATCTGTATTTTAAATGCAGGGGACTGAGGCATGGTAGAAGAAGAATGTTCATCCTCTCCTAAGAAACAGCGCAAAAGACCCTCAAAAGTAAATAAATTATTTGTGAACTATTACTCAGAGGATTTTTTTTTTCCGTTAAACATTTCTCCCTTAATCCTTTTACGACTAGAATATCATTAGTCTAATTCCAGACTCCGCACCTTATTTCCTCCTTCCCCCTCAGAGCACGGCCATACCAATCAGTGTGCGTTAATCTTGCAAATCAGTTTCTCCGAACGGCTTGCTTTTCTCAGCAGCTGTATGCTGGCTTCATCCTGACGCTGAAGTCAGCTGCTCTGGTATTTGCCACTAAAATGCAAAATGTCAATCACTTACCCTACTCATGAGAATTAGCACAACACAAGCCTAATTAGAAACTAAACACTGTGTTATCTGCAATGATTCGGAGATGGAGTAAGTTGATGGCATGTTTTAGGAACCTTTCTCGCTGCACAGTAGTTCATGATAACACCCACCTCACAGCTCATTAGCGAATCAAAATATTATACTGTATAAATACTACTTTGCTCTTTTACATTTTACAGAAGCCCCAGGTCTCAGAAGCCTCCATTACAGAGTATATGTGATTTAGTTATATTGGAACATTGTAGGAAATGGAAAGCAGCCCTGACTGTCCAAAAACAGCAAAATGGAAGCCAATATACTGTATACTTTGGTCCTCTCTCTATAGGAATACTCCCAACCAGCCTCAAGACATTTTAAACCGAAATACACATTGGCAGAACACAAAGAAACTATATATTGTATGACGCTGTACATGAATTCTCAGTACTTTTGCGCTGGATTTCGTTCTTTCTCTCTCTCTTTTCGGCAGAAAACAATGTAACCCACTATAAATCTAGACAGCACTACTGCAAGCTCCAACGAGAAATCCAAATGCAAGGAGGGGGAAACCTGGCAAAGAACTAAAATCAAAGATGTAAATGTTTAACAGCAGAAGAAGGACATGAAAGGATATGCAGCTGTTTTTCTGCACGGTTTCTCAAAACGGGAATTGGAGAGCACAAACGTAGACCACGTTCTCACTTCTAGTTGAGATAAACATTTACAAGCTATTCATTTTAAACAGGAAGACACAGCATTCGGACACGACCTTTAATTTTACTGAGTCTGTGAAGGCAAACCACCACAGCTCTACTGCAATGCAGTTAAACATCCAGGAGGAGATGCATACTATTCCACTGCTTTGTTATTACAGGTGTACTTGATTTTACATTCAACGAGGAAGGTGCAATTTTATGGCCGTGTGGAAAAATCTTTAAAATGCTTGCGGATGGATGTCTAATGATGCCAGGCTGGTGTTGCAAAACAGAATATGAAGATATAGCATCGAAGAAATTGTCTATGTGCCAATGAATGAGCATTTAGGTAAATAATACTAAACCATACATGCACAGATTTGGTGTCATTACACTATCATTACAGATGCGTACCCCGCTTTCGTTCTTTTAAAAGGGTGCAATTCTGATGCATTATCATTAGCTTTCTAGCTAGAAGCCAACAGAACTTGAAAGACACCAACAAAAGATGGTGGAAGATTAATTTACAGAGAAAATCTGCAGGTTTTGAAAAGCCATAATCTACTTGTAGCCTGAAAGGTGAAACACGTTTGTTGTTTGCATAACATTCCCCACATTTCCCATACAGAAATATGTGCAGCCAATTTTTTACCATGGGAAACTATTATGGAAGATGTCACTTTGTATTAACAGGCAAGTATATATTTATAGCAATTTTTTTTAAAATTAAAGTAAGTCAAAGGCTGAAAGGTGGCAAGTTTGGACTTCTGTATCCCAACCTGAGACACCTCATAGGTGGATCTCCTGGGCAGAGCTGAATGCTTTGAAACCTTTGGAAGGGGTATCGGCAAGGTCTCAAGTTTGGTTCGCCAACACTGACATTTCCAGAATTACCAGTCATTTTTAAACCTTCACTCACAATCTTTAAAAAAAAGTTCTGTAATATCCATACAATCCATGACAGAATCTGGTAATTCTGCAGGGGAAAAAATATTGTACACATATTACAGGTAAAATTCTTCCCCACTGTATAACCGGTTTCTCACCATTAAGGGTCTTAAATATTAAATAGACCTGCTTTAGCTTACTATTACTTTCCATCAGGAGATAACTGAGGATCCCTTCAAGAGGTTTATTTCAGGCTTAGAAAACAGTGAGATCCAGCACAGGCTGCAACAGAGACCAAAGCTCCGGAACAGGCAATTCTGAAAGCTTGAGATCTATTTTTTTTTTAAAGAAGCACTAAACACAACCATGACTTGGAAATAAGAACTAACTGTACCAAACTAGAAAAAGTTTTTTGCATTATTTAATCACCTGGCAAAATGCTATTGTTGTGTTTTAATTTTAAAAATTATAAATACCATTTATTGAAAAGCAAGTGTACTATTTTCTATGAGACAAATATACAGTGCTTTGTGAGGTTCCATAATTTTCAGATAGGTTCATATGAACATAATTTTTACTAGAAAGTTTTTTTCCATTCTAGACCACTTTTATTGCCATTTAGCTTTCCTCAATAATAACACGTGCAAAACAAATACTGCTTATGACTCTAGCAATTGCTTCGGACATTGAGACTAGGATAGCAACCCACATCCAGAGCACACTGGACTGAAATCTCAGATCCTAAAGCATACGTCAACTTGATGAAAATCAAAACTAGTGCCACTATCTCATTAGGTGGAATGCAAACGTCTTTCTTGCACGCGATTTCTCAATGCATTGCGGGCAGCAAAGAACATTTAGGAAGGGTATTTTATATTTCTGTCGTCTTCCACCTGAAATGTCTGCCTGCTCAACAAACATTAGCAAGGAAACATTTCACACGGCAGCAGTGTATGGTGGGATGGTGGAAGGAAGGCAGAGAGAGGGTAAGTGAGGGCTGGGGCACAGCTGAGAGCAGAGCCCTCACCGCCTCGGCACAAGCCCTCTGCTTTCAGCACAAGTTTGGTTTCCCTGGTTGGAGAAACACGTAGGAGGTGTGACAGGGAAGTCTTCTACCCCAGCTTTTAGGAGGACAACTGTTTGAAATCTTAGGAAGAGAAAAACCTGTCCAGCTGTTACCGGGTTTGGTTGCTAAAGCTAAAACTTGACAAGCTGGTTGAGAATGAGGAACCTCTTTTAGAGTACCTCATTAAAAGCTGGGGTACAGGTTCCTAACTTCACCTAAAACTCAGTTTCACACAATTCTAAAGAGGCACAGGAATTACCTGGAAACTTCTGCTAATTTTCATTTCTCTTCCAACTGAGAATATACAGTAACTGAAACTACCTAGCTCGCCATGTCCTACATCGGAACATTTGAAGAGAGTATGTTTCTTTCAGGCTTATTAAGGGACAAAAAGGAAGACAAGAATCCAAATTTAAAGCAACACTCAGAGTGCTGGGAACCTATTTGTCGGCACTATGACAGCAAATGTATCAGCAGTAATTTAAGATTAAAAATTCAGGAAAAAAGGTGAAAAGAAGGAAAAAAATGACTTTGGGAAACACATAAAGTCACCAAGTTCGCCTTACTCTAACTACAGAATGGTCCTGGTTGGCATTTCTAGGTTCTGTAATGGCACTGGCATGTCTGATTTTGCTGTAAAATTCTGATTTTATTTTTGTTTCATTAAATTTACTGCCCTTGGTTAAATGTTTGGGTTTTTTTTCATAAGGGATTCACCTTCTGTTTACATGCAGATGAAAATGATCTAACTTAAGAAGGATTGCTCTTACGAATAGGGCCCAGAGACATTAAAAAAAGGGAGGCCAGTTTTATGCAGAAAACCTAGTAGAGTCATTTTGCAGCTTAACAAAACACTAGGATCTTGTTGCAGAGTGTATAAAGCTAGATGTTCTTCTTTTAGTCCTAGGACTGCTTTCAGGTTATAAACATTATGAGTTGTTTTTTCTGAAAATTAATTGCTATGGGTCAAGGCCAGTGTGGTCAAGTGAAAAGCAGCACAGGGCAAGACTGAGTAATGAGAATTTCAGTTAAGCCTCGAAACAACATTAATAAAGGCAACATCTTAAAAAATATGCATGTACATACATAATGTATATATGTATGGTTTAGATGGTTCTATGTTTCTGGTAATAACTGTGGTTATTGCACAGAGAAGAGTAATTTGTCCAAACCAAACCATAAATAATTAAGGCCAGGATTTCGAAATCGGATCTGTGTGGGTGGATTTTTGCACCCCCGCGGATTCAATGGCAGGATCAAAGATTAGGAAAGCCAGAAATACACTCAGAATCTGAATATTGCTGAAGTATAGCACCTGGCATTTCCAGGGCGGGGAAGGGTCTGTTTTCACTGCCACCCTCCCACCTGAATGCCTGACAAACAAACACTTTCAAAGCAGCAAACCACCACATTCTTGTCCCATCCTCTCCACAAAAGCCAGCTCCTAATGCATCCATTTCTTTGAGTTATGAGTTAGAGCTAAGGAAACATCAAAGCTGGCATTCTGAGCTTCTCCTTACTCTTCCTTTTAAAATAAGTTTAGTTTAAGCCCCTCTTCTACACTGTATATCAAGCACTGATTTTTTTTTTTTTTTTACTTTCTAAAAGATAAAGTGTTTATTTTTATTTCAGCTGTTCTGAAAGTCATCAGAGAAAAACTACACCCATTACTAGCGGTGAAAGTATGGAGCAGGGGCAGATCTGCCGGCTCCCACTGAGGAAGCTGTTGACAGCTGTCGCACAAGAAGTCACTTGACGCTGACAACTGGACAATAACGACTCACAAACTGAACTTCCACTTTTTGGACAAAATTACTGAGAATGCTGTCAAGTTCAAGTACCTGAACAGAGTAGCTCTATTTGCCCAAGCTGATCAAAGCACAGACATGGAGAGATCACAGAGCTCAGCTATTACATCTTGAGAACTTGTGATGGTCAGGTATTATGTGATTGAAACACATCTATGAGCCTTACACACTGGTCAGCAGGAGACACTGCGGACACTGTCTTGTCCTCTACAAATCTCGAGAGTTTCTGGCTTGCTTTTTCTCTCCTAGAAATCTGGAAAAAAAAAAAAATCTTATATTCTCTTTGACAAGTCTTGGTCACGTTTTGCTTCTCTTCCTGCTCACTCTGTCTGGAAGGTAACAAGGGAGGTTTGTGTTCAACGGTTTACGTGGATGACGCTCAGTCTCTTTCAACTCATACATGTCTGTCAAATACAGTAGGCAGCACCTGGAAGAAAACCAAGCTATGAATGAAGGTTATACAGCTGCGACTCAACGTCACTAAAAATGAGGTGGGTTGGTTGTAGAAACATAAAAGTTAATCACGACCATGACTGCAGCTGTCCTTGGGAGGGGGTTTGAGTGTGCATATGTTGTCAGGGTGTCAAGCACGTGTGTACATGTCATACTGTTTTTATCTATTTTTGCATCTTTGGTAAATTTGTGTTTCGGTTGATACAAGAGAATTTGTTACAGCTATATTCAGGAACCTTAACTTAAATCATCATCAGAACAGCTCCTATTCATATGGGATAAAAGGATAAACACTATGGGCAACATTATGGACAGAATCAGCGCAGGTGATGTCCCCCAGTTGCCTTAATTTGTGGGAGAAATTCACAGCTGATCAACAATTCAGCTGATTTCCATGGAAACAGGTTTTCAACTCATGAATCAAAATCGCATGAGGGCCAAAAATGGCAAACATAGATTATAAAAATATTTTTCCACATTGAGATTCTCAAAATAAAAGGCAAATAGTTAAGCAGAATAGGAATAATAAATTCACAAGGGACTCATTTTTCATCATCCACACTATCTTTGTTTTGTATAGTCATATCTACCTAAAAACTTATATTCTTTGAAGATTTCATTAAATGCCCTAAATATCAACACCTTTTCACAGTTTTAATATCTTTAAATTAAAAGCAGAAAGCACCTATATATGGAGAAGACACATCAGCGTTATGTTTAGTTCAGCACCGCACCATAGGCCATCTCTAGATCTGGACTTTGCTGGTTTAGGGCAATGGCTAAGTACATTTTTATTGTGTTTCCCAGTGGAAACGTAACGTCTCCTTCAGAATTATCACTTCTCTTGAATATCCAAAAAAAAAACCCCCATAATTATTCCTCTGGAACACATCTGGAGTATATGATTTCTCTAAGCAAACAGGGCTCACTGTTAGACTTTTGTCTTAGTAGTAACTGAGGTTCTTGCACTAAACATTTGCAGTAATATTTAACATTGGCAGTGAAAAAGCTGCGTAAGAATTAGGTTATTTCATAATTTTCAGTAGTGCACTGAAGAGGTCTTACAGTCCTGTTTCAGTTTGTATCATTTCTCATCACCTACAGAAAAAAAACCAAATCTGTAAATATCCAGTTCAGCTCCAAGGATACAAAACAGTGTGTGGTATTCTGCATTATACCAAAGCTACTTAATTTGTTAATATCTTACTGTCTAGGAAGAACTTTTCCAGATCACTTAACTTGGAGAAATTTTACAACTACTATAAAGATTGTGCAGTGTTAAGGACAAGACATAGCTCAGATTTTAAATATATGAAAATAAGACAAAAAGTTTACCAACTTTTTCAGCTCTTAAAATAATGAACAGATTCCCTTCCAAATTGAAGAGTAGCAAAAAAAAAAAAAAGAAGAAAAAAAAAGAAAAAAAAAAGAATGAATTCAACAGCTTGAACTGAAATTACTATGAGTCCGTTCATTGCATTCAATGAAAATTTTATTGGGCACACAGATGCTGGTTTGTTCATTTGTTTTTCCTTGCAAATATCTTTATTATTTGGTTGTATCTTTAAAATGGCTGAACATTTTTCCATTAACTTTTCAGTTTTATGCCCAATTTTCTTTTTGAATAAACCACATATACTGCAGATATATAATGAAACCTAGCAGAATACTTCAGAACTGTGTATTTATCCTGCTCTGGTTTATTTAGTCTTTCTACATATTCCTGGGATTAAGAAATCTTCAAAGCATCACCCAAAATAAAACAGCAACGTTACATGAAACTTTTAAACCCAAGGAATCAGGGTTTCCTAAAGATAGCTTCTAATGAAAGTCAGGGTTGTTTTTTTCTCACTACCTTTACTGATGCAATTATATTTAATCACTGTTAACCGTCAAGATTTTTAGCAGCTAGATGAAGTATATTGTATTAGCTTAATAACTGTATCTTTCTCAGCCTTTTAAAAACCTGTTTTCTTTTCTATTGGAGCAGAGAGATAGAGGATTAGAAACCTCCAGTGCTTCTTTTGTAGACTGAAGCGGTTTAACTGTGCCTGCTCATATAAGACAACTCTCACAGGTTAAGAAAGAGAACAAACAAAAATCACGTTACCTTTCTACTTTAGCCGGAAGCACATATTCTCAGAAAGGAAATTGGATAGAAAACATTAGATGCTTTACCAAAAATATACAGGCATAAAAAAATTAAAATAATTCAGGAAATTTGAGACCCAAATCTCTTCAACGTTTTATGAAAAAGAAACCCCATGCATTTAGAGCTAAATTGGATGAATCCATCACTAGACTCAATACCCCAAAGAAAATGTGGCGCATAGTATATTAAGTTAATAAAAAACAAACAAATGTACAGCTAATAAGTCTGAAAATTCAAACCTTAAGTTCCTCATTATAAAAGCCACAAGTGACTTTCTAAGCAGAACTACCCAAACCACTATGCTGTGTCCCTTGGGACAATCACTTTTCCTTCTCATCTTCTCTGCTGCTTTTGTACTGATGCATAAAAGTTTAGTTGTCTGGAGCCCAACCATTTTCAGGCAGCTTTGCGCAGTCACCGGTCTAGTGATGAGATGATCATACGTGATGAAAGCACAAGGTTAACTCACAGTTTCTGAGTTAGTGTCAGTGTTTCATGTACCACATGATGAGTAACTACATGAGAGGCCCCTATTCTTCTAAAATATAATTGGCTTTTCTTTAGAGAACACTGTACAGAAACACAAAAAATGGGGGTAACATTCAGGTCATGCTCAGATAGATTAACTTCCTGGTGCCTCTTTCCAACATTATCTTCCTACTTCTCCTCTCTCTGAACCATGGACGGGTCACCACAACTTTCCTTTTGACAGCTGTTGTGCTTTTCATGCAAACATTTAGTGAGTAACTAGAAGTTGCTAATCCAAGGCTATTTAAAGGCTGGCCTTCACCAGGGACTAGTTTGATTCCATATTCCTTCATACATGTTGAGCTCCAGAACAGCCTCGTTTCCTGTTCTGCTGAAGCAGAATTTGCTTTCACCTTGCCAGAACCCTGTCACAGAATCACAGAATGGTTCGGGTTGGAAGGGACCTCCAAGATCATCTAGTTCCCCCCCCTGCCCTGGGCAGGGACACCTCCCACTAGATCAGGCTGCTCAAAGCCCCATCCAGCCTGGGCTTAAAAACTTCCAGGGATGGGGCTTCCACCACCTCTCTGGGCAACCTCTTCCAGTGTCTCACCACCCTCACAGTAAAGAATTTCTCCCTAATATCCAATCTAAATCTATCCTCTTTCAGTCATACAGCTTGTTGGTTTCCTTCTGCCTCCTCTATCTCTGGGTGAGGATGGGAGAGCCCACGAGGCATCAGCTCACAGTCACTGCGGAATTATACCCTCGTGATTCCCTCCCTATCAGCCCCTAAATGTTACTTCACTTCTGTGCACTGCTCGTAGTCTTTATTTCACCACTGCTCCCAGACAGCTGCCTCTGTGTCGCACTCATCCTGCCCTCTGCTTCCCCGCGGCACCCAATGTCCCTCCCCGCAGCCTGGCTGGCTCCATGGCCCCACTGCCATCCCACTGGCTGCTGATCCTTGAGCCTGGCACAAGTATAGTTGGTGCAATCAGTAGCTGAAAACATATGTGGTGACCACTTTGTGCAGTGGACACCTGCCATGCGATGTTGAATTTGCTGAAGCCTTGCTGTAAATTACCTCCTGTACCTTGGAAATTTCTCTGCAACTGGAAGTACAGCTGCTTATTCACAAAAGGGGCTGCGTGCAGCACTGAGACCTCAGTAATGATGATTTCCATGTCCCGTCCAGCACATGTTCAGAGATGCGTACCAGCACACCACCGCAGCAGCAACCTTCGTGAGCCCATCTCTGCCCCGTTTCCCGGATTCACTTTAAGCGTAGCCTCCGTATTGCAAGAGTGGCCGCTGTTTTGCTCCTTTCCCTGGACAGTTCAGCTGCTCTTGTTTTTTGATTCATTCCTTTAGGGTTAGATGTCTTTTTCTCAGCAATTCCTCCCGTAAACTGGAATCACATGTCCCACAAATGATCCTGTCTCTAATTAGGAGATCTTTTATGTCTCTAAAGTACATCTGCATGCCAGAATTCTCAGCAACACGATGCAAGCATCTATCCGGTTCTCTGCTTCTTGCTTTTGGGATTTAGAGAAAAGCATCCCTCTGCTACCTTGTGTATATTTTCCTCAAATATTTTCCTCAGCTGTTCCAGGCAATTCCTGGCAATTTTATTTCACTCTTTCATTTTGTCCAGTGAAAATATAAAAAAGCTGTACCTTCATTTTGTCATTTTTATTCCCTTTGTCATGTTCGTATACAGACACAATTCTTCCACAAACACATGAAATCTTCTTGGCCTGGAAGTTTTGCATTCCTAGTGGTCTAGCTCCTTGCAGGGGATTAATTTGCCCATTTCTAGGTGCAGTTAATCAGATTTTTTTTCTCTCTGTGGGTCTCTCTCAGCCTGCCTGATGCTAACTATGTTTCCATGCACAGTATGCGAGGTAAATAACATGAGGGCTCCGTATTTTTGCAGGCAACTTTAATACAGGTATTCGGAGAGCTTTACTACATATAATACATGGATATTTCAGTCAGATTCAATGAGAATAAAATATCTAGTTTTTCAAAATGGCAAACAATGCTCCTCTTTCCAAGTTCCAGTTGGACTGCCACAGCCACAGTGACAGGAGGTTGTTCTGACAAGCTCAGCAGACACCTCCAGATCTTCTGTAGGTGTCTCCCCTCCCTCCTGCCCAAGTCAAATATTACATTTCTTTTCCTAGACTTCTGATGTCTGTGTTTAAAAAAATGACAGCATTCTCTAATGGGGAGTTTCCTAAGAAGTGATGGTGTCAGTCAGTCTCAATTGCAGATGCACATTCTTGCTTGAAAATTTCCGGAAGCATTGCTTGAACCAAACAAATCACCTGGCAGAATAATTCTTCTCTTCTGCAGCACAGCTCCTCGACTCTGTAGCAGACACAACCTGTCTCCCCATTAATTCATGCCTCTAAGAGCTTCTCAGCTCCATAAGCTGAAGGGAAATTATGTTTTAATCAAGCACATAAGCTCTGAAAAATAGTCAGAGGCTCTGCTCTGGGAAGATGCTAAAACCCTGTAGGGACAGAGCTCCCCTTCAGTCCCTCCTGCGGGGCTGAGTTGCTTTGCAGGCACAGAGCACTTCACTTTTTTGGGTTGAGAAGTTCTACTGAGTCACCACCAAGGGTCCACGAGCCCGAGGCAGGCCATCAGAGCGCTCTCCGGCCAAGCACCCTCCACATGACAGCCAGCACTTCAAAATGGGTCACACACAACCACTCCTGGGAAGGACTGACACAGTGAAATAGACACAGCATCCTCAGGTCACGTACGTGGGCCAAACAGTGCTATACTTCAAAGAAGTAAAACTGTAGGAGCGTAAGTGAAAATATTGCAAACAAAGATGTGAGAATTCAAATTGTTTTGCGAGGTTACCGTCTGCTGGATTTCACTTGGCCACAGAGAAACACTGTGAAGCCATGCCACCAAACAACGCCTCACATCCAACTGGTCTTCTCTCAGGACAACAAAGGTGCTGGAATTCAATCTTCCAGCATCCCTCTTGGAAGTATAAGTGACAGCAAATTTTAAGGGCTAAGATTTGGGATCACTGCATGCAGGCCTTTTCTTTTTGCAAATTCGATTTTAAGGCTTAATGTAATTGTTGCTAAAAATACGGTAATAGAAGGGTTCCGGTCTTGCACTGTAATGAACTGCAGGCTCAATTGTTTGAAGAAGTAAAATTGCATTGATGAGAGCAGATCAAAGGCAAACGAAAAATCAGATATTTCCTCTTGAGGGTAAAAACTTTAGGAGGGTCATGCTTTTTCAAGCAGCCCTTACTGCGGTTTAAAGGCAGAGCAACCTTGTAGTCAGATTTAATTTATTATCAAAACAACAATAAAAAAAGAAGTGGGCACATGCAAACTCCAGTGTCAGAAAATGCTCAAAGAAAACCAAACATACCAGTCACTATTACCAAGTAGAACGCGGGACCAGTCTTGCTTTGTTTTAGAAATTAGCTACAACACAGACAACAGAATGGCATTAGTAACAGCTACAACTGTCTACCATCCCCAGGCAGCAGACCTCCTGCAAAACTTCAGAGGCACCACCATTTTTAATTCCTTGCCAACACATACACTGTCATGATTGTTGGGATGCCAACCATTTAATGACAGAACCCAAACAGCAAGAATTTTTAATCCAGGGAATACTCAAAGCAATTTATGTCAACCCCAGTGCCTCATTCCAGAGTCTGAGAATAATATATTGCACAGCTGTTACTATTATATCTAATATACTCTTCAAATCATTTATTCTTTAATTCTTTTTTTAATAAATAATTGTTTATTGTGGCCATTTTACTAAATCTCAATTTTGTGGACACACAATTTCATTGTCTAAAAAGACCTGAGAAAAAAAAAAAAGGCAGAGAGGCCAGATAATTGCTTGAACACAGGTTGTACAAAATCAGTTTTAGAGATGTACTTTCTGATTATGTCAACCATCTTAGTAGCCCTAGACTCACTTGTGATTTGTAGAGCACTTCCACAGAGAGCTGAGTGGTCAAATGGCATTGATGAATTTCATGTCTACCTGCTAAACCGTATCTAAAAATGGGAAAAGGACACACTGCACTTTCTTTATACTATTATCCTATAATCAGTATTTGTAGTCAGAGCAGTAGTGCTGCATGAACCTATGAATTTAGAGCAGCCTGTGTGCCCATGACCACAGCAGTTCCACATTTACATTAGAAATAACAGGCCCTTAAATTTACTTTTTAACAGCCTGCAGTCTAGAGTTTTCATATAGCAACCAGTTCTCTCCCATAAAAAAACAATTCATTTAAAAAAAAACCCCAACAAAATATAAGAATCATATCCTGAATATCACATGCTTAGATTTAATCAAAGAATACCACATATTCCTGTAAAAGGGCTCCAATATCTTCAACATACCACCTTTTCCTATTCTGCTAACAATCTCAAGAATTGCTACAGTCTCCTGGTAGGCACATCAGGCTGGAACTCCCCACAGTCTTCAAAAACATAAGACAAGAGAGATAACGACCTCAAAACTGGTAGGGTTTTACCCAGCACCTGAATCTGGTTTCTTAAAAGCGAGAAAGATATTCTTCTTTATTAAAGGTCCAGTGTAAAGGAAAAATTAAAGACTGGCCTCTAAGCAGTTCTTATGGGCCAGACTATCTGAAGCAAGTCAGTGCTAGGCACCAAACGGTAAATGAGAGCAAAGATAAGGTTCCTAATCAAACATCTCCACATGGCTGCATTACAGGCTGTCTGGATGCTACAGCCTGTGGGCTGCTCTGAGTGCTAAGGGACTATCTAAGAGCACTATTTGAGACCTCTAGGAAGCAATGAAATTCAACAGTGAGTTTTAAATCAGCTTGAATAGTTCACCTGCTCTGTGTTCTGCAGCAGTGATGCCAATGCTGGGATCTGGTTTCATACCTGTTACTTGTTCACAGGAAAAGAAAACTTGCCATATCACTGAGCATGCCTATAAGCTACTGGGGCATGGATGGAGAAAACATTGGGAGCCATAAGAATCGTCAGATGAGAGATTAAACTGTTAATGGAAGTTGTGCAGTCCATTTGACTGACTCCAATTTACCTGAGGCTGGTTTAGCACTAATACAACACCTATGTCTCCAGTACAGCGAGGCAGAGCAGAACTCACTTTGAGATACAAGGCAGCATACCCCACAGCGTGTCAAACACCTAACACAGAAATTCCTCACCACACAGCTAAGTCCAGAATTATTGTATTTAAAACTGTGGCTACTGCTCAGGGGAAAAGACAGCAGGCGTCTTTAAGATCCATTTATTGATTCTCTGAGGTGCATTTAATTTACTAAAAAAGGCATGCTTCTCAAATCCATTTCCCTGAAAGTATCAAAACCACACAGACTGAGTAAAGTAACGTCTGATACAATAAAAAGACAAAATTGTATTGATTCGTCTGTCGCTAATGAATGGCAATGCCATACTAACGTTTCAAATTAGAATACTGGTACCTTTTACACATCCCTTTTCTACCTAATTTTGACCACTCTCTGTAAAGAAATAAATACACAAATACATATGCATGAAAAAGAAAAATGGCGATGTTAACAAATTATGATAATTCTAAAAAGAGACAAAGGACTTCCAGTTTTTAATCAGCTTTTTTAGCAGAGGCAATTTAAAAAATATAAAAATTTGCAACAGGAGTCAATCTGCCATCCTGCTATTTCAAGACCTGCTCCAACAGTGTCTAATTTAGAAATAATATAGATGTCCGTGGTGAAAGAGCTTTTGGTCCCAAAACACAAGAATGACTCTATGCTTTGGATTTATACAGCTCTGCTTCCACTAGTTGGTTGAGGATGCTTTGCCATATGATGACTTTATTTTATTTCTTCCAATGCTGACAGCTTTAGTAAAACCTAACTAACTGAGGTTTAATTTTTATTTTCTGATTGTATATATTTAATAGTTTTTAATAACTAGGCCATTCTTATTTCTGACAGTGAAATGAAGAAAATTTTTTTTATTAGACATTCCTGATGCAATTTGCAAAGCAAGAACACAGAAGACACTTATGCATGTGACCGAGGTGTCCTGAAAGCTCCCGTTAAAAGCAGCACACCCCTTCCTAGTCAAACAGGCAGTGGTTCCAGTCCCAAGCAATATGGGCGTGCGGGTCACTTCATCATAGAATCACAGAATGGTTTGGGTTGGAAGGGACCTTAAAGATCATCTAGTTCCAACCCCCCTGCCCTGGGCAGGGACACCTCCCACCAGACCAGGCTGCTCAAAGCCCCATCCAGCCTGGCCTTGAACACTTCCAGGGATGGGGCAGTCACAACTTCCCTGGGCAACCTGTTCCAGTGCCTCACCACCCTCAGATTTTCTTCTTAATATCTAATCTACATCTTCCCTCTCTTTTGGTTTAAAAACATCACTACAATCAATCCCTCATAGAGTCCCTCCCTATCTTTCCTGTAGGCCCCCTTTAAGTACTAGAAGGCTGTTATAACGAGTCTCCCCAGAGCCTTCTCTTCTCCAGGCTGAACAACCTCCCTCTGATCATCTTCGTGGCCCTTCTCTGGGCTCGCTCCAACAGGGTCCATGTTCTTCTTATGTTGGCGGCCCCAGAGCTGGATGCAATACTCCATGTGGGATCTCACCAGAGTGGAGTAGAGGGGCAGAATCACCTCCCTCGACCTGATCATCTCCTGTGACTTCAACCTGCTGGACACTGGGTGCCCAGGAGCAGGCACTCACCATACCTGATGAAGAGGATATAGGTGCTTACAAAACAACCCTTCCATCCAGAACAGGTTTTTAAAGTAGGTGGGAAAAATCACTCATCTCATTTCACTACCTACAGAGAAATTATGTTCCTAGTACTTTAAACACAGGAACTATCAACTCATTTGATGCCTACCTGTCTCAGATTTTGCTTGAGTTGGGTATGTAGCTTCCAATGATGAGAATTCATATATGCTAATCATTGTTTGTTTAAAAATTCACTTTCATTGATTACTCATATAAGCAAGTTATTGGGAGTACTCAAGTAATATTATGAGACTATGAAAAAATTTTATAACCTCTTTGGTAATTTGTAAAAAGATAATATTTACAGAAATTAGAGAATATGTCTTATACCAAAATGATAGAAAGATTATGACTTACCCAAAATACTCTAAAGTAGCATTACTGCCTTTCTACCTTTCTCCTGGTTACCCAGGGAATTTAATTACCTTCTTGCGCTATTCCTTGCAAGCTCTTTTGTTCCTTAAATCTTCAAAATAATTTTTTTTTCAATGTTAGCTAGAGCTGAGCCACTTTTTCTTACAAGACCTCTCACACTGGAATTACGTGCAGAGAAAGAGCTACATACTGATGACCGCTGCCATATTTATTTAAGCCTGTAGACATTTTTAGAACCTATCAGAAAAAGGTTTGAATTATAAGGAAGATACACTCATCTCACAATCACTTTTCATCCGGAGATTGAATCAGCCAGCAGAGTGTATGAACAAAGGTTTATATTTAGAGGACTGAATAGAAAGAGGTTGCAGTTAAAGCATAAAGTCCTCAAAATTTAGGAAATGCCAAAGGTAAGACTCCCCTCTTCTCAGAAAAATCTGTTTTCATGGAAATTGCCCAACCACAGTAACTCTGAACAATATGCTCAGCACTGACAGTTCATCCCAAATACTTTATATTTGGCAATACTCTAAGGAACTGATAACGATGCAAATATGAGGCAAACAGCTTCTCCTACAATTAGCTTTCCCTGCTTTACTACTATCATTTTAGTTGAACAGAGAAACTAAATATTTTTCCGATGAATTAACTAACTTGAGGATATGTCTTAATCTTTATGTTACACACTGTATTTCTATTTCAGCACATTCCTCCTCTGGAAAAAAAAAAAAAAAAAGGATTATCATTCATTTCCTGTGGACTGGAAAGAAATCCAGACTTAAAAGGCTTGCAAGAGCAATTTAATATTGGAGCAACTGCACTGTCCGTTTTTTGTATTCATTTCTCACCAGCCAAGTTAAGATCTCTTGTGTACAAGGGAATCTGCTTTTCACAGGTGTGCCTAAAGCTTCTGTTAGGAAAAGTCCAAATGATTCAATTGCTTGTGGAATTGCAAAGGAAACTGCAGCTAAGAAAAAAACCAAACAAACAACAAACCACACAACCTGATCTCTTTCTTAATCTGAACACATGTAAATTAACTTTCAAGTTAATTTAGCACCAGGTCAGCCTTTCACCTCTGCCGGTTTGAGGACTTGAGAACACCATGATCCTTGGGCCAGAATCTAAGAAATTAGAAATAAGCAAACTTAATTTGAGTATGTGTTTGCATTTGTTTTCAAAATGCCTCATTTCTCACTTTGCAATAGGTTAAGACAAAGCCAGATTTACTGATTTCTCTTTATATCTGGAGCAATGTAGCTTCAACTTCACATATCCAGGACATGGGAAGCATTGGAGAACAGTTTCTCCTCCCTCTGAGAGTATTTAGAGCAAGTGTATTTGAAGGAAGGTTTATTGTGCATTATTGTGTGTTCCAAAAAATCCTTCTCTGAATACGTAAGTGAGAATGAGAAAACAGTAAGAAAAGTATTGAATGTTAGTTAGCCCAAGACACAAAGATTATTTTTTCCAAAATAAACTATATTATTACTGAGAAAATTGTGAAACATAGCAATAAAAAGAGAAGCTAGTATTTATTGTATACACTGAAGATGTTCTGAACACAAATTTATTTTAATTAGCTAATTTTGACAATATCATTGGGCACTACCTGATTTTATTGTTAGCTGGGTTTCTTCCTCAAATGAACTTCAACCTGCAGAAACTTTAACCTTAACAAGATTTCATACATTAGAGTTCTTGGAACAGACCACTTCCTTAAAAATACATGAGGATCAAGTTTTAGAAGATTTTAATTTAGTCTCTGGTCTTGCAATTTATTCTGAGGTCTAGTCCTAAAGAGATATATGTATTACTTGCGTACATCAGAGGCACCAGTAATAACTCACTATTTTCTTAATAAGAACAATGACCTTCTAACCAGACTGATTTTTCCTCTCTCTCCATTTTTTATAAGGAGATTCTTATGCTGAGCTATTTATGTTTTAAATTCAGTGTAAAATATATGGACACCCAAATCTCAGCTTTTTAATGCCACTGGCACATAATTAAAGATATAAATGAAGACAAAAATCAACAGTCTGGTAACATTTCATCAATGGAAGTCATTACTCTATATAATTATTTTATGGCCTGGAAATTCACAATCCCCCAGTACCCTTCCAGTAAATATGCTCATCCCCAAACAAATGTCCGTAGTTGTTGAGGAGATAAATGGGCTTCATAGACAACAAATACACAGTATTTTGGACCAAGCTGTGAGAGCAGTCAAATCATAGACTCAAAGGCCCTCAGAGAAACTGTGTTGCTGGCAGCTCTCATTCTTACACACCAGTGACCCTCCAGGACTGATACTTCAGCTGATCTCAACTGTCTCAGAACCGACACAAAAGATGCAAAACGCCTTAAGTTAAAACATCCCTCACACGTAGGGCTTTGTCCTCAGAAACAGTAAATCCAAACCAATTTATATATTTATACACATTTATGCATGAACACATGTATATTCACCCACGTGTATGCTGCCTATGCAAAACACAGTAATATCATCCTATGCCGGGACTACTGTTCAGCTTTATCATGTTCTTGGTTTCATCCATAGTTGGACCATGCAGGCTACAGAGCAGTGCAATGGATTCATCAGCAAAATGGTAATTTACACCAGGCATTTCTAGAAATAAGACACTGATGTAATGGTTATATATGTCTCTGCATGTTTTCATTAATTTCTCCGGTGGTCTGGGGCGTGCACAGAATCTGGTACCAGCATATAACTATCATTGTTATCTACAGCATTTGGAATGATAACAGAAAAAAAAGTATGCATGCTTTTTCTTTATTGCAGATACACAGACGATAGGAGGAGAGGGGATAACCAGATTTAAAAAAATTTTTTAAAAATCTGCATGCTATTGATTCTCCCACACTTATTACCGACTGCTATGTCTTCTACCACAAATATTCTCTTTGATGTTAACAAGAAAGATGAGCTGCAAAGGCTGCAAGAATGCTTATGCCCGTTACTGTCTTAATTATAAACTTGTCTGACTATAAACAAATGAAAAATAAATTGTTTGTATGCCCTGGCCAAATTCCTACGGCTATGAAGTGAGCATTCCATTATTTGTCATAAGAAGAATTTTATATTGCCATAAATATTGAGAACTGTACCCAAAACACATTCAGACAATGAGGTCTATCGCATGAATTTTAGTTATATATATATATGACCTGAAACACAAGCTGGAGAAAAAGATTAATGTATACGAGAAAGTACTGATACCCCTTGGAAAATGCTGTTTATGTGAAATGCTGTGACTACAGTCACATAGAAGGTATTCTCCTGACACCCCAACTACCTGTACTAAAGTGATATTGCAGTAAGGCAATACATTGGAAGAATTTAATTCCCTAAAAATAATATACTAAGAACAAAGCAACAACATTAACGATAGACAGTGCAAATAATTCAGCTATTTCTCAGGAGCTAAGCAAGCCAAAATATATTGTACTACTCAGCAATTCATACTTTCCATACCTACACTAAAACTTCTTTCTCATAGTTAAATATTTCTGTACTTTGACATCTATTATCAAAAGAATAAAGAAAACATAATATATGCTTTTATTTTTTAATAAGAAACAACTTCTTCAATTATACATATATTTAATCCTAGTAATAAACTTGGGCTTATTGTTGTTTCTGTTTTCATTATTTGAACAAATACTGCATTGAACTTTTCCTACATGGAATTGCTCCTATAGACATTTCAGCACAGAGGCCAATGCACAAACAGTACCTTCTCTTGCCCTAGAATTACACCTTCTGGGTTCATATCAGCTTCTACTTTACAACTAAGGTGTTTGTTCTTTTTTTTTAATCTTACCCCAAGTTTCAGAAGAATCTTCTAGGAGTCCTGCAGACAATGTGATAGAAAACGTATTTGGCTACTTTTATCCTGCATTTTGAATGACGGTTCAGACAAGGAAGAGCTTTTTCAGTGTTAAACTGTAATTCTTCTGCTGTAAATTTCACACTCCTTACAGGAAGACTACATCCAGGCTGATACACTGAAAAAATAATTAAAAAAAAAAATCTTTCACCATGCAGAAACATGTAAATATGTATCAACTGAAGTAGCAAATATCTGTGAGCGTTTTCTTTTTTCTGCTTTTGTAACTCTTGGGCAGGATCATCAATATTAGCTGTAAAAGAAAGGATGTCTGAACACTGCATTTAGATCTCAAACATACAAAGAGGTATGTACAGAATTGTGAGTCTAAAAATCAATGTTTTACAGAAACCTCAATTTTTAAAAATGGGGTCCTATATCAGAGCATAGGCAGGGAAGAGCAAGGCATTTTTAGTGCACACATTTTATCTTCACAAGGCCAGCAATTCCCAAACAACTCCCCATACAACGATTTTACTCTTTTAATCAACATGCTGCTGGATGCTTCTCTATCGTAATCCATTAGCTTCGTGATCGCACTGCACAGAACGGCACTCTTTGTCAGGAGACTGCACTGTACCACGAGGAAAAAGCAACAGATCGAGCAGTGTGCACATGTATTTCCAACTGCTCTCTATACAGTGAGACAAACTGTAAAAGAAAAGAAGTTATCTGCATTGTAAAGCAGGACAGCAGTATTGTTTTGAACAGTACACCGCATGCATTTCACCGACGTGAAAAGGACAGGCACCTGCTTTTTGACTTACAAGTCACGTAGACTGTAAAATAACAGAGTAAACCTGATCTGATGAATTGTCCGGCACAGGAGTAACATTAACGGTTTCTCAAACATCTTGCGGATTATTCATTACAAAGGTTTTCTAGCATCCAGAGTAACTGTGTAATTGTACAGCCTGGAAACTCGTGCTGGAGATTTCCTAAGGACACTGCGCAGTGTTCAGGAAGCCAGAGATGGAATCAACGTCGCAAGCTTAAATCTAAGATAAAACCAATTAATGGCTGAAGAATTATCATGCTTTTTAACCAGAGAAGGGCCTCCTCCACAAAGCTCGTCCCTCACTAAAAATCCGTTCGGTGGTTTGCGAGAGAGGGGCCAAGCCTGGCGTGCGGCAGGAGACACATCCCCATCTGCAGTGTCTTTGTGGAAACCAGTCAACGCGGATGATTCGAACCTGGCAGAGACAGGAATTCCTGTCACGCCGGACAGCTCAAAGGCTCCTCGAGCAGTATTTGAGCATCTCGACAGTTTAAACTTTAGTGGTTATTATAGCACAAGATGTACATATATAAAAATGTTTGTCCTGGACAGGTTAAATATGTAAATAAAACCCCAGGTGTATTTAATAAAAGTAAATGTATTTTTATATTTAAATTATATGTAATAAAATTAAATATATGAAATATTAAATTTATCTGTACCCATGTAGAATACACAAACATACAAATTTCTATAGCAACATATATGCCGTTGTACACAGCAAGCAATTTATATAGTGGCAGGGTGACTAATTTCAATCCATACTTCCAACAGCATGTCTTAGAGCATTAATGTATATTTTAATTACTGTGCCAAGCAGATGAGCACATAATAGCAGCTATCATTTTAGAACTTTACAGACATGGTTCACTATTTGAAAAAACCCTTCTTAGATGAACATTTGCTTTACAAAAGGAACAGACTCTTGATCTTATCAATGTTGCTGAATTTTAAAATCAAATCACAAATTTCACGATATTCAGTATTGTTCTTAAAGCCTTGGCTGCTGCAGTTATGCAATTACAAGACACTTAAGAATTTTTAAGACTAAGTATATCTCTAACCCTCATGTTTTATGCTTAAAACGTGTATCTCAGCAGCTCAAAAACCACGCAGCAAAGAAACTCTACAGTGTTTTAACACCTTATAGCATTTAACCTATGTCACAATTTTTCAATCCAGGCTATTATTTTTCTAAATTAATACCTGAAATTTGTAATGCCACACTATTTACCCAGGAATCCACTGTGAAGGCCACGGCCAGGCCAGCCAACAGCATCAGCTCCTGGCAGTGCTTCTAGCTGATGGCCAGCAAAAATACCCATATACCTTAGATGAGATTGGCGAGAGCCGTATGGCTCACGTGAGCCACCAAGCCTGTCCCGGCTACAACCATCACGTGGACCTGCATGTGATAGCCCCAGCAACATCTGGATAGGCCTCCTGCATCACTCATGAGCTTGCTGAGCGCTGCCGCAAGGCAGACAGGTTAAGGAGGAGGACCCCCAAGACGGTTAGGGGTCTGGAGCATTAGCCCTGCCAGAAGAGGCTAAAGGAACTTTGCTTGCGCAGCCTGGGGAAAAGGCTTTGGTGATAGCCTTTCCACACCTGAGGAGAGGTTACTGAGAAGTCAGAGCCAGGTTGTTCCCAGTAGGGTGTCGTGGGAAAACAAGAGACAACAGGCATAAGTTGAAATGTGAGAGGTTCAGGCTGGAAATAAGGAAAAGCTTTTCTGCCATGAGGTCAGTAATGCAATGGAAGAGGCTGCACAGAGAGGTTGTGCAGTCTCCATTGGAGGCTTTCATGACCCAACTGTATGAAACCCTGAGCAAACCGGTCTCATCTCACAACTGACCCTGCTTTGAGCAGGAGGTTGGACTAGGCACCTCCTGAGGTTCCTTCCAACCTGAAGGATGATCCTTTGATCATTCTGTGTTGCTAATCATTGCTGCCTCACTGGCATGTTTTCTGGAGCTAGTCTCTTCTCACAAGATTTTATTTGCTCTGTTCATTCCTTAGACTCCTCACTATGACACCCTCTAGGCCCCAAAAGACTGTCTTCTCGGACACCACTGGGGTTTTTCTTAAAAAGCCAACAATTCTTTCAGGCACTTGACTCCCAAAGTATTTTAGCAAATCCTCTGAAATCCACAAACTGACTCTGGACAGTAATTGTTGCTATCTAAGGAGGAACCCTCCTGCAGTATCAACATGCAAAACAGAGAAGGAACAAAATATCTGTAAAATTTTTTCCTCATCATGAACAAAATCCAACTTCGTCAGGACATTTTTCCTTTATTTTTTCAAAATATGCAACCCCATATCTGACCCTGACATATCCTTTCTCATGGGGGTCAAGTCAGTTGCTAAAACTGCTGGTATAACTGTATTTCCATTATTTTTTTCCTGCATGTGTTCTACATTTTCAGTTCCCAAAGCATACTGCTGAAATCAAGAACAGCCCTATGCAGGCAGGCGGCTTCCACACATAACAGAAAATCAAAGCACATGCACAGCAAGGCCCATGAAGTAGACCTCCACACATGTACCTGGTTTTATGACTACGATAATACAGAGCATTATAAATACGACAATATATGAAGGAACTAGGAAGCAAGAGTGTTGAGCTACCTAGAACTTTGACCATCTGACATTTGAAAATGCTCATTTGGCTCTTACACAAGGCCCTGGGTACATTTTGGTTATTGGAATTAGTATTCAAGTCCAAAAATAGCATACAGTGAACTCACTGAAAAAAACCCCCTTACTATGAGTAGTAAGAAATACACGGTTGTAACAGGCCACCCCAAAGCACTTCTAAGACACAGTTAGCACAAACCTGCTATACTTTTATTAGAAGACCACCTTCCTAAAGCAACCGATTTTCATCGGTTTCTGGAGTGCTTTGGCTTAATTTCTTTTTCTTGTCCAGCTGTGCCCTAACTTCATTTTGTTAACGTATATAATTTTCCCTAAGAAAAGATCAAGTGGACAAATCAGGTTCCCACTTCTGGCACCAAGCTATTACTGAGCTCCATAAGCTATTAAGAGGTTCCAAACTATGGCAAACAAGCCCCCCAAGGCTCACTTAGGAAAAAATATAAAAACACAGGTCTAAGCTTGCCAGAGTGTCTGCCTCTCACAGTCATAGAAACCTGCCTCAGAATAAAAAAAAAAAAAATATCTTTATTATGTATGAGGTACAGACCATCTGTGGTGGGCTCCGAGAGCCAACTTAAAAAGGGGGGGGGACGGGAGGGGGGGAAGCAGTGTTTCCAGCTGCATTCACAGTCAGCAAAGAGCTTGAGACTCAGAAGTCATTTATGAGTAGGAAAGAGGTAGTGGATTAGGATGAAGAAGGATATACAAGACCTCTCGTTGTAAAGGATGCAAACCCCCCCCCATAGTTACATACATACTGCACGCAGGGGTATATGGAGAAAAGCAACAAGAACAAAGAAAACTTGGTGAAAAGAAAAAGCTCACCCATAAAAACCAGTTTTCTAGGAGCGCTCTCTCCCTGTCACTGTGGTGGAAGGAGTATACAGAAGGTAAGAAGGGATGATAATGTTATTACTCTAATTTTAATATGGACCACTGAACTCCGCATGACACGGGAAGTAAGAATGGCAATGGCAGTAAACTGGTAGCAACAAAGAATTTGGGGAGGCTTTCCTATTTACTCTTTCTTTTAAAGAATTAAACACAACTTTCCATATTAGTCTTAGAAATTTTCTTAATTCTCTTGACACCGCATTTCACTACTACCACTACACATATCCCTATTAGCTATTTACAATTATGCGTGCCACACAGCTCAATGTTTCACTTCTAAAAAGGAAAAAATAACCCTGTTTTTTAATTGTAACCACTGAAACTTGAGTTACATTTAACCCTCCCACCAAAAAAACCCCTGTGAGAACATTTTCTAGCTTCCAGCAGCTTGCTCTACATTTACGTGTTTGCAGTTCAATAAATAGGAGATAGTTACATTAGCTATAAATGAATTGTGACTAGGTAAATATGAGTAAGCCTTTCAAAGTGACTGTTGCTGATTTCTGCCAGGAAGCCAATCTATTTGTATCTCTATTCAAGCCAAAATCATCACAAGTATTCGTCCTGCTATGTAAAAATTTGCTGGTTTTTTAAACACTACGAATTAAACCTTGGTTTCACCAATATCCCTGGATCAAACCCTGCCCATCTCTCTGGGGCCAGATTTTCACCTGGAATGTGAGTCTGTATGTGGGCTGATCCTGCCCATACTTACCCATGACAGAAGGGGCACTGACATTTCAGGTCTGTCGCCCGCTGAGGTCACTTTTCCCAGCGGTCTGCTCCACCTAGCTGCTGGAAATCCTGGCTCTCCATGCTGAGTCAGCACACACAGACCTAAGGCGCGCTCCGGCAGCTTACCAGAAAAGCGATGCATTCCGAAGGGTCAGAGCTGAACCTGGGGGTTTTGCAATGAAGCAGCTAAGGTGTGGGCACACGTTCCCTCCTGGAAATTTTGCTGAGGAAGCACTAATCCCCAGTAAAAGGGTGGAGCAGGGAGTTTGGGGCAGCAGCAACTTAAACCACTCCAAGGAGGTTTGCCAGAGCTTGTCTGTCAGCGCTCGAGCTTAACTCCTGTAAAGAGTCGACTTCAAAGGGGCTGCGTGCACCAGGGCAATTACTGACATCCACTCTCCCAGACAAGACTGAAGCCTAATTAAAATATGGTTTTTTTTTTTCTTAAATGTGCACAATGACATCACTTTCACTTTGCTAAAGTACTGCAAATACTGAGGAGAAACAGAGCAAGATTATTGTGCATAAATTTGCCTATTTATTTAAAATAAGGTAAATTTTGCATATATATGCCAATATCCACAGAAAACTTACTAACTGCAGCCCTGCAAATCTATGATAATCTGTGTACACTATCATAAATTAAGACGAGTCCTTGCTATAAAAATGCCTTTTTATCCACGTATCTAGAAATACGCTCATGCCTAAGCAGGGAATTTTAAGTTGTTTCCCAGGCTGTTCCTGTATCCAACTGCAACCTGTTTATTTTGACCTCAGTTCTTAGAAACTGTTGATGCCACGGTAGAAATATGCTGTGTGTTCCAACAGGCAACAAACAGTCCTAATGACAGAATACTCCATCTGTGCTGCCAGAGCGTACAGCCTCAGTCTATAGCTCGTATATGCTCCAGCCGAGCATGAATCCTCAAAACGCCGAGCGAGAGGGAACGTAACCTGCACTGCAGCTCGCATTGCAAGGCACATTCTAACCTGACAAAACTGCCCGAAACAGGCCTTTGTAGAGAGTCCCGAGTTAGACAGTTTACATCAGTATGATCCAAATGCACCAGCAGCACTTTTATTCCACCCGCACTGTTCAGATTTTGTTACATAGAGGCTTTTAAAGTTTTTTTTTTTAATGTTTTAAAACCGCACAGTAAAGAAAACTGAGTTAAAAATTGTCCAGTGCTATCAAAAGGTAAGAGTTAAAGCACGCAGAACATATGGCATTGTTTACAGCAAGCTAACATGCTGAATTCAAGGGAATTTTCCATCAACCTCGTACTCTGGAAAAGGTACATTACAGAAAAATGCATGTGGGGATCCTTTAATTTTTCTTGCATCTTCTCTTCTTATATGATGCAGCTGTGGAGCAACACCCACTGGTATTGGTAGCATGAAACAGCAATCCCTTCCTTTTACCAAGGTCTGGTACCAATTACCATGGATTTAGAGGCACTATATAAAAGACAGTGCTGATTTGTTTCTAAATTTGTATCTTGATTAAACTGTCAGACTATAGCATAAAAGCAGAGCTTACCTGACTTTAAAATGCTACTACAATAAATTACCCAAGAATTGCAGTACAATTTGAAAATGCTTATAAATGGATCAATACTATGCTTTATGTTTAGATTTTAAATTTTGCTCATGCCAAATCAAATGGAACAGAAGCAGCATTTTCTATTCAAACTGTAAACTCAGTATGTTCCAAATAAAAACTGTATGTGAGGAGAGACTGTGAAGGAGGAGTTTAAAAATCAGCAAGTTGGCCAAGAGAATAACAACAGCATTATTATTTTCAAAATTACTTTTAACTGTATTTTGGTACACAAAAAAAGCAAATATGAAAGGCCAAAACTCATATTCTCAGGAACACTGATGTAAACCTCCATGGCTCAGAATAATGTTTTTCAGCATTTATCCTTGTAAACAGAGCGGAATTTGGTCTCGCTCTGTTAAAGCAAAGTTGTTTCCCCAAGAATAGCATCAATGACACTGAATGTATTTTAACTATCTAGAATATAAACATCTAGGATTAGTGCTGGAAACATACATAGTGATTGCAGTATAATAAAAGAAAAAAGTCAGTATAAACATGGTGAAGCAAAAGCGAGATCAGTCATGCAAGAACTTCCAAAAAGTAGTTTAAGAATTAAACTACTGTTACTAAAACCATGATTATTAAACCTTTAAGAGTATACTGAACCATTCTGCATAATACAAACATTATAAAAAAAATAGAGATTCATTTTCAATCATCATTACAAGCCACCGCTTTTCCTAAAGTTTCTGCTTTTTTTGCCAATGTTCTTGTATGTCCTAACACATTTTTTCTACTTGCCTTTACGTGGTATCCACGTAAGAAAATAGTTATTCTAAATTAATTAATTAGCATGCACCCTTACAGAGAGGGAATATATGATAAAAGTATTTATTACATAGTGAGTTCAGGCATATTTTTATACCCTCAAAAAAGGGTAATTGATCCTCCCCTCTCCCCAGTTTCAAATGTGGAACTTGGCTGCTATGGGTTCTTTCCCACACAAATCAAGCCTTAGCTCTTTTGAATTGAAACAATATGGGATGATTATTGTGGGAAATTTTTTACTGTTACTGTAATTCAAAACTTTCTGTACCCAATTTTGCATTTTCTATAAATCAAAAACCCATTTCACTTAGGGCTACAATTAAACAGAGGAAATCAAAGACTAACTTCTAAGCAAGTCTTGCTATTAATCATAGGATGAACTAGTAGTACAACTACTTTTACTGCAGTTCCTTTCTGCCTGAGCACTACGTTTTAATCTAAAGCTTGAGCTCTTTAGAAGAGACCCTGTCACATATGAGACAAATTAAATAAAGGTATACTAAATGGTATAGCATTGCATGCTATTTAAGATGGAAGAAAAAAACCCCAAAGCATACCGACTTCTGTAGTAACTCCAAAACAATCACTAGCTACAATACAATCAATCACAGTTATTTATAGAAGCCTCTCTCCCCTTTTGACACAACAGAAGCCTGCTAAAAAGTACAGCACCGACAATGTTTGCACTAATGCCATGCTACTACACAGACAGCTACTCAGGGTCTGATGCTGCAATTACAGAAGGTACCCTGCTTTCTCCTTCATCAGAAGCAGCCACGGAGTCGTGTCGTTTACTTTATGCACCTGAACTGAAATACATCTTTTTCTCCTGTTTGAAGAATAATTTACAAGAGCAACTCATTTCAACACTGAAATTTAAATTTAAAATACGACATACACACACAAAATTAAAATACTACTGAAAAATGAAACCGTGTGGAATATGTAAACTCAGGGCTTCTGTTTTTTCAAACTGAAGTCAAAACGATGCATTTTTATTTCCTAAAAAGAAAGAAAATGCATGTCGGTTGCTAGACAAAATAAAATATGAACTCTTAAATCAACAGAAAGACATGTTTCACCCAGCTGTCTTGATTTTTTTTTCTCTGTTTCTCAAATTATTGTTTTTTATGTCATTATTGTTTTTCAGTGCCCAGATATTTTTAGGGAGAGGTTTAATGCCTCATGGCGTTACTCTCTGCAAAATTCCTACAGAGGTACAAGTCACTGAATTATTTGTAGCAGTACATCCACAGTAAGAATAAGCAATAATAGTAATTTATTCATAAAATATGTACTAAAAAAAAAAAAATCCTTCCAGTTAAACACAGTCTGTAATGTGTATTTTCCATGCTAAAGAGAAACCTTTTACTGATTGCAAGGTAAAATTAGAATGTACCTTGTAAAAATTCCCATTTTTTAAAAATCAGAGACAAAGAAAATAGCTGCAAAGAGTTTGGGGAGTTATTGAAAGGGCTTCTTACAAAAACAAAACAAAAATCTTTCCGACACTGACTTACTATTCCAATACCATGTTCCAATAGAACACCAAGAGAGAAGTTTTCACCTCTGTGAAGAATTAGATTTAAAAAAGTAAATGACTTACTGAGACTACAGACTGAAACATTGGTTTACTATTGATTTTCTTCCTAACGAAGATTTCTAATGTACTTGCAGATCTCATTATCTCTGACAATGAACTCCTGGAGCAATTAACACCTCTGTTTCTCAAGAAGTGCATTCAAAACATGTCAGTTTGTCTGTGACACGACAAGTTCCCAGGTCTTTGCTTCAGTGGGCTGAAACTTGCTCATCATTTTGAGCATACCATTTACTGAGATGAAGGAAAGCGCAATTTCTCATTTTGTCTTCCTCCCTGATCTGAGCATCAGGCAAAGGCGGGTACTGACTACACAGGAGATGCACAGGCCAAAACAATGCTTGGAACCATAGCCTCACCTAGCAGTAATTTTGGAAAGACTTGATGTGAACTGACCTAAGAGTAAAGAAAGAAAAAGTGGTGAAACCCCAAAAACCAAACACAGAAGTTTTGAAATCTTGCGCAAAGAGCATGAAAAAACCTGGAGCCCATACTCCATTTAGATAGTTACAAACCCTGCCCAACTTCACAGTCCAAACTACAATGTTTGTCCCTTCTTTTTCTCCTTTTTCAGGTTTATCACACTAATTTCTCCCATTTGGTCTCAAATGACAGTGTAAACTGCCTGCCCTGGCTAGCTTATACTCCTTGGTGCTCAGGAACTCTACACACGCCTTGGAGGGGAAGTGTTCTCACACTACAGGTAATGAGGATGTAAGAAGGCAGGTTACCAGAACCGCTCAGGAGCCAGCTGGAGACACCTGAGTGCAAGAACAGAACATAACCTGGGGCTCGGCAGCACTCGCCCAAAGATTTTCAGCACCATTAATAATCAGGCTATGAAGTGCTCAAATTGGGCAGAGGATTACTAGGAAAAATTTCAGAAAACTGGCTGTAGGGCACCTGTATTTTCGCTTTGGGTTCAAAGCACTGTTTTCCACACAGCTGCAGACGAGAGGAGGGGGGAAGCCATGGCAGGAGCAGGAGAGGACACGGAAGCAACAGAGTCTGGGTCTACCAGTGGGTGCAAAAGTAAGTCCTATGCATGAGCATCTGTAGGATTTGACTGTCATAAGCATGCTTATTAAAAACGTAGGGGGAAAAAAACCCCGACCAAACAAATGGTTTTTACAGTATTCATCAAAACAGGTTGGCCTCCTGCAGTAACTGAAGCGGCAGAGCTTTAGCTGGCTTGAAGCTGTCCACATGGTGGAACCAGTGTGGCTCTCTGCGCTCCGTCAAACCCTCGCCTGCTTCCCAACTCTCCGCATCACGTGCGTGTCTGGGGCACCCTCCAGTGTGCCTGCACCCTTGATGAGAACGAAAATTGGACACGGGGTGACTGAGAAAGCCTGCTCACTTGAGCTGACTGTAATTTGCTACACAATGCCAGTGCTGCATGAACCAGGCACACTTGCCTGTCTTTTAGAAATTAAACTCTTAATACAAACAGAGGCTAGGTTGCTGTAGAAAGGAATAAATCCTAAACTCTGCTACATTCAGGCAAGCAGTAGGCTGAAAAGAATGGAAATATCAGAGAAAAAAAAAAAAGCCAGCAAACAAAAGGTTTAAAACATGCCAGTGCTTTTATTTTTAAAAGTTCCCTCCCAGTCCTCTATTCTGTAGGGAGCACATAAAATGTTATGATTTGTAAGTTTTA
Source organism: Rhinoptilus africanus (assembly GCA_013400135.1). NCBI lineage: Eukaryota > Metazoa > Chordata > Aves > Charadriiformes > Glareolidae > Rhinoptilus > Rhinoptilus africanus. The sequence continues at coordinate 88,556 of VXBO01010794.1, read as the reverse complement.
GTTTCCATGGTCATAGTTTAGTATTCTGTAAAGGTTTGAGGCTTTTAGTTTTGGTTTTTTTTTTTTAAGTCAATGATCTAATTAACTTCCCCATACAATCTTAAGATGCTACTGACATACTGGATTTTAATTATTTGTACAGCAGAGTCCTAAACTGGAAGGGCCACAGACCAGGCAATTTCACAGCATCTTTCTATTGAGCTGTTCTGATCAGTGTTAGACTTTGATTTGGGGTATATCCATGCAGATGCTGTGTGGGTTGCAATCTTTCCTATTACTTATGAATGCATAAAACAAAGCGACTAAATTTACAATATGGTGGTGATGAAAGAAACCTCATGGCAAGTAAGCAAGAGAGCACGTAACCTTCCATTTTGGTAAAGAATACCAGTGAATTTTGGGAGGCAGAGGAATCGCCTCCAAAAGCTATGAGTGAAAGTCTCCATTCAAAGGAAGCTGAGGACTAGAATAGCAGCTGCAACACAGATCTAGACCATGAGATGCTGCCTTGTGCAAAGCGGTGTTTGGTGTTTAACCCCTCGAATTCTGCAGGCACTGCATTTCAAAGCAGCCCACAACTTCTCCCTTCTCAGCTCAGTGTTCTCCACTTGTGTTGTATGTGGTCTATTCAGACATCAACTGTTTCTCGTGGAAGAAATCTCGTGGGCAACGTCAGAGTTATCTCCAACTTACAAGGGGAGGTGCTGAGGCAGAGGAGGAAGAGGAAACCTGAAGAGGCTCTTACTGTTATGCCCAAGGCTGAGTGTAAAAGAATCTCCCAACTTCTTACTCATTTTTCCAAACAAGGGCTCCATGACTCCCACACACAAATACTTCATCAAGGCCCAATTTCTGGACAACAGCATGCCTAAGATACATAATTTGCAAATTAAAGGATAGAAGAGTAACTAGACAAACACTTAGGACTGCAGATTATACTGATCAATTAACACCATTGATTTCAATGGCACAATAAAAATTGGGTTTTGTACTCGGTATTTCTCCCAGTGGCTTCTACAGCAGTAGTTCACATCACACAAAGGACATAAAAAAGCTGTTAGCTATCTGAAGTGGTTTGAGTGGGACTTAAACTCTATGCAGGCCTTGAACTAGTCATGTGCAAAGAGATGAAATTCACTCTGTGAAGAATGACTTTACTTTTTTTTTTTTTTTTTCAATTGTGAGAAGTAATACCCACTAGACAGCGCTGTGAAACACAGCCATTGATCACCTGGATAAACCTTTTCATTGTTGAGTGTTTTTTTTCAAAAATACTCATTTGGAGCTGTAACGAAGTCTGCAAGTGCAGTGGCAAAGTAATTTTTCAACTTGATCCCTTGATGTCAGCTGAATTGTGAGACGCTTCTATTTGTTCTTCCACTATTTGCAACTTTAAAACTACTACACGCCGTTAGGGCATAGGCCTGGTTTTTCACAGGTTGAAAACTGGCTAGCTCTTCCTGCTGAACCTTCAAGTAATCTGTATTTTAGCTTAGATTGTATCTCAGGAGGAGCACATGGATGACAAGAAAAGTTACAAAATTCAGAGATTTGACACTGGCTCGCTCACACCCCCTTTTCCACCTGAAGTTCAATCCACCACCAGGCGGGTGTGTTATCTTTCACCTATTCAGTGCAGCAGACATCAAAAGTTAAAACGCTTGCAGCAATTATTTTGACAATAATGGAATTCTAGTGCTTCTGTGTCCAACCCAGAACCTTATATGGGTGCAAAACCACCATATCCAGCCAACAGTGTAAAGAAAACTATTTTGGGAAGAGAATTATGCTCATACCTTAAGTTCCTTCAATTTGCGAAAACTGATGTCAAGATGTGGACTGCGGTGCCACAGACTGCAGAAACATTCACCAGCAAGTACCTATATGTGCGTACAGTACCTTCCGTTGGCATGGAAGTATCTTCATAAAGTTACAACCGTTTTGTTGTCACTCCGGACTTCCAGACTGGCCCATTCTTTACAACAGGCACAACTTCCTTCCAGTTTGCTTTTCCCTCCCAAATCGGTCCTCTTTTTTTGAGAAACTCAAGACCACCTTTTTCCCTGCTGGCTCTATCTGCAGCCAAGTGCTGTTCCTTACCCGTTTATTTGCCTTAAGCAACATGGTAAGTTTTGCATCCTGAAAGCATTTTGGGGCCAAAATTACAAGCACGCGATGGATGCCATTTTTACCCTGTTAAACACAATCCCCTGCGAGCATTTTATGTTACAGAGAAGAAAGCAATTGCCACTCTAAATGAAGCACTAAATAGCATCTCAAATGTGTACACCTGAATATTGCATGTTCAACTTCATTTTTATTTACACCAAATAGGAGTGCATCCATACAAAAAAATACTCTCATCTCCTATGTGAAACATATATATTGTAGAGTGGGTTATACTTTAAATGAAATAATTTTATAGAGGCATTCAGAAGGCACCAAGGAGACAGTAGAAATAATTGTTTTAGTATAATTTAAAATGTAAATGTCATGTAATATGTAATTTAAATGTAAATCTGCACCTTAAACCTTCAATCCATCAATGTAAATCTCCATTTAAGAAACAAAATCTCCATGTGATCATGTTAATTCCTCCTTCTATAATAATTATAGAATGAGAAATGTATAACCTTCCATTAAAAAAACTGCTAACTAACCATCTTCATAACAGACTGAGTTGGAGAACTATTTTAAAAAATGGTCACTAATAAAAATAAATGTAAAGATGTAAATGGTTTATTCACGTAATAACTAAGCAACAAGAAGCCCCCTATACTTCACACTGCATTAAAAACAAAACCAAACCCCACGATGAACCCCCGCAGCAAAATTTCTATGTGCATGCCCTTTGGGCCTGCAACAGAGTTTCCATCCATCTTGGGATAATATGATCAATTCCTTCCCACGCACCCTGCAATTCATAAATGCACGCTGGAATAGGAAGAATACCAATGCTGTGTCCCTTAAAACAAGAAAGCAAGACTCTTGATGCTCCTTGGTTTAAATTAGACAAAGTAAGAAGGCAAAAAAGCTAACTGTGTAAGTCCATAAGGTCATGCAGAATGTAACATTCTTTAAATGCACTTTAAAAGTCATTCGAGGTCAGGCTTCCTGTATCAGGTTTTTAAATGAGCATTACTTTGGACCGAGAGTATAATCCAAAACTCCGTGATATCTGTGGGAGACTTTCCACTGACTCAGGACTGGATACTATTTTGTTTCCTATAGACCAATAAGACAATGCATCTCATCTTCCAAAGGTAACAAAAATATCACGAGAACTCTCCTTTCTTTAAAAAAAAAAAAATCTGCAATCAAAGAGAAAAATAAATATCAAAAAAAGAGAGGGGAAAAAAAGAATAGTTTATCAAAGAGTAAAATCTTTTGAAAATAATACTTGCTGTATATACAAATGTAGAAGTAAATACACCAGAGCTCTTTGTGTATGGGTAGCAAAACAAATACAATGATCAAAATCTCTTGGATGCAATTAAATAGCTTTCCTACCCTTTTGCACACTGAATTCCAATAAAACACATGACTAATTTTTAAAAGATTGCCAATGCATTTAAAAGCCCATGTCAAAGCTTTGTGTTCCCCAACTCAGTACTTCCTGAACTGAAACAAGTAAGAAGTCCATCTAAAACACTGTCAATATTTGGAACTTCTTTATGGTTATTACATCTTGCAGATGAAAATGCAAATGACTTCTTCTACAGTTTTATCCTCTGGCCAGAACAAAGTCTTTTCTATCACCTATCTTATTGTGATTCTGTAACACCACTTACGGTGAGCAATGTATTAGAAAGAATAATATAACTTGGGCCAAAAAAAAAATCAGTATTTAGTGTATCACCTTTAGTGTATCACCCAATCTGACACCTCTCTCTGATGAATTAACTTCAGTGTGAAGTATCTTGGCCTACCATGGCTGTAAAACACAAACCCACTATCATGTATTTCCCTAAGCTACTCACTGCCACCGCCTGCCCCCCCCTCCATCATTAAAATAAATAGACTTGATGGTGCTGCTTCTTGTTTCCTAGCTCCTGAGATCAACTCTTTCCCGTATACTTTCCTATTTTTGAAATTACCTAAACCAATAAAAAATTAAATAAGAGAAAAATAAAGAAAAGAAGACCAGTTTCAAATAATGCTATTTTTTCTAATTTGGCATACTATTTGTGCCTGTAGTTACAACAGCACGTGAACTCTTTTATTATTAAAATCGAAGCTGCCCTCTCCTTCTGGAAATGTCCGCTTACATTGACAAAAGAATTTCAGGAGCTGAATGAACGCCACAGTAAACATATCTATATGCAGGTATCTGAATACATGGGCAACATGCTAAGTGTATCTCAGATTTAAAGTGTTGCAAAATATCAGTCAGCAATTCAAACACAATCAATCAAAGGCCATAGAAAATGATGACTTAATTAATATTTAATAAAGGTTATTATAATAATAAATTCATTTTTTCTTTAGCTCCTCTTCCTTCCCCTTTGCAAAATCTCCAGTCAGTATCCAAAACAATTTACTTTTCTGTTTGTGCTGTAACAAGTTTGAAAAGAGCAAATCGCTTTGAAACTCCAGAGAGGAGCTAAATGTTTTCCTTGGCAGATAACAGGATACGACGGTTGAGGTTAATTTAAACTTACGTGTATAAAAATAAGTAAGTAGTACATTGCCATCTTAAATCTACAGACTCCTTCCAAAAAGACTGCCTAATTTAAATGAAGAATCCATAAGGTAAGGCATCAACTACATACCAAATATGGAACCAAGAGTCGCTCTTTTTTTTAATTCATAAAACTCTCATTTGGAGCATCAGTGAGATGAAGCTCTTTGGAGGCCCCACACTTTTTTTAAAACAAACTAACAAAACATGATCAATGCTTAAATATGTATTTTGGAGAATTTTTATGAGAGTTTTAAAAAGTTTTGTGGAAGACCCTGAAAACCACTATAGCAGTCAGACCATTATTGCAGATTATTATGTATATAGGCTTAATCCAAATCCCATTTGAAGTCAATGGAAAAAACCCCGTCACCTTCAGAGGCCTTTGGATCAGATCCTTTGTTTCGAGAGGTACGGCATAGCAAATTTCAAACCTACGCAAGAGGGAAGAGTACACAACTACTTAACAACCGGTAACAATAACCTTCTGTGAAAAAAGACTGTTCTTACATAGAGCAATTCAAACAGATGCATTCCTGTATTTGACGGTATATATTTTTAAAAGACTGGCTGCAAAGGCCCTGATTCTGGGCATTCCATTCCTGCATATCCACCTACAAATCAAGGCATCTGAAACCGAATTATGTTCTGGTTTGGAGAGCGTAAGTCAAATTTTAATGAAATCCTACTATCACTGGGGTCACTAGGAGATTTAAAATATTCTACCTGAGTGCAGGAATAGCTGTGGAAAAAGTTCTGCATCGTTCCTTAGAAAATCACAAATTGGTTTGCTTGCTAGTGAGAAATTACAGGTCAGAATTATTAGTGATTCCACAAACGTGCATGCATACTACGTTAGGGAATATCCGGGTAGAGGGCGATTGCTCCAAAGCCCATCAAACTCAACAGAATTCATCCCAGTGTGGATCAGGCACGGAGTCAAAAGCATAAACAAGTACAGATTTGCACAGCCAGTACAGTTTACAGTAGTATAAACTCAGGCCTTGCAAAAGTGTGTGTGCACTCGAAAACATCTACCCCGCCATTTTCTATCTACTGGGATCACTCGACTTATGAACGTCTATTGTGCTGGCTACAGGGATTTCAACTTTTTGTCTTCCAGCTGCAATCAGCTAAGTCTAGCTAGCTGCATGCAGACTGAATAAATGAATATCTACCTTTGCAAGAATCAAATGCACTGTAAAAGTGCGGACGCTATTATGTAGCTATGAAGAAACACGTTCTACAGTATGTCTTATTTGAGAAACAAAGAGAAATCATATTTCTAAATTATTTTTTTTTCTTCTCAGATAGGTACAGGCGCCATAAATGAAAATTGAAACTGTATGGCAGAATTGCTTTCTTTATATACATATATATATATATATATTAGACCGCCACAACAACCATCATTGCAGGGGGAGAAGGAGGGAGGGCTGATTACCTGCACCTGTTCCAAGCTGCGAGCAACTGATGCAGTTAGTAGGAAAAAATGCCTAATTAGAGCACATTTCCATTTTCTTGAGGGAAGGTGTCACCATCACAGGCCTGCCCGCGCCCTGAGCACCCATGTGCACAGCAGACTTGGAATGCTGCCCTAGGAGGTAGAAGGCCCTGCCGAGGTTTCTCACGCCACAGGAATATATACGGCACAGGGACGAAGGCCGATTACAGTGAAACCACTCTGCCTGCACGGGAGCTGCCCAAACACTGAGGGGATGTGAATTACACCCCTCCGCCCCACCGCACCAAAAAAATTTTTTTCTTCAAAAGAAAGCTGGATGAAACAGGGCATTCCTTCCACCCCTCCTTTTATTTCTCCTTAGCTGCTACAAAATGTTTATGAGTACTTGGCATGTACTAGGAGAAGGCAGTGCTGTACCAGTACAGCCGTACAGAATATAATCCAGCCTTAGAGTCTTGTGTTATCTTCTACAGGCAACGAAGACGAGCACTCCGGACTGCACCCACATGTGGTAACTCCTGCTCCATTCCCTTTCCCTTTCTTCTCCCCGCCTCCTCCCTGCTCCCTCTCCCTTTACCCACAATAAAATCTCCCTTAACCCGATCCAAACTTGGCAGCGCTCACCCAGACAAAATTCCGATTAATTTCAAAAAGTTTAGCCTGAATAAGGACGCCACACGTCCCGTTTATTACCTGGGAAAGTGACCCATCACGTCGTAACCCACCTATTTTGTGTAAAACGCTGTGGACGACGCTCCCCTTGTTTCCTTGCAAGCTGCTCTCTGCCTTGCACGTAACAGTGCTCTCTGTCGAGCACTCCCGATTACTCACAGGCCTAGAACATATGTACCTTTCCCTCGTGTTCCCCGCTTTCCCTGCCTTAGTATCGCTCGGTGAAAGCCATATTTTTAGGCAAGCTGGGTGGGAATTTAAGAATAGACTGTTCATTTATCAGCAACACCTTAAATCTCCTTTTGGAGGACAAAAAGCCATTTGGAGGATGGGGGTGGGGGGAGAAAGACGGGAGTCTGGGGCAAAAACCAGTGCATCTTACATTACTTTTACTGCGTTTCACTATTATCTGAAAATATGCAAAACTTCATCCTAGCCAGCTATAAAAAATTTCTTATAATTAAGCCAAGTATTGTCTATGCTTTTAATTCTTCCCTCCATGCACCAAACATTTTGTACGAAAATCTTGGCAGTCCAGCACAAAACACTTTCAAAATGTAAATGCTCTAGCTCGTGTGCATAATTCCTGAAGGCATTCATCTGAGGGGCTGAATATTTCTACCGGCAGTTATATTTCAAGTTACACACTAAAAATAATTTTAAATTTAAAACCTGCATTTCACCAATCTAATGAACAGATTTTAATCCTTCTTCAATTAACATACACGTGATCTTTATGCACTGCTATGCTCATTTGCAGCACGCTTCTAGAAATTCTCACTGTGAAACAAACCAGTAATAAGGCAATGCTGCTTCTTTTACTTTCACAGCGATCATTTCTAGCAAGCCACCACAAAATAATGAACTAATACACCAGAAGCAATTTTATATTCCTTTAAGTGCTAGTCCTCAGCAACAAAACAACCCCAAGTAGTATTACAACCTAAGAAAAAGAAATCCTCTTTAGATAAACAGCATCATTAGGAGCAATATCATTGAGTACTCTGAAATTTCTCAGTGAGGAGTGTTTAGCAGTTTGTGATTTTATAACAACTACTACAAGTTAAAACCCTCAACTAGTATTTTATTTGCATTGTACTGTGCAGCTACTACAGGCCTCTGAAAAGTACTTGGAAGAAATTAATTTTAGCTATGACCGAGCCATACGTTCCTGAATTCCTTTCTTAATCTACACAGTTCACTAAAACATTCTCCACTTACTTTGAGCTTGATCAGCCAATAAATACTGCTTTACTACTTAAAGTTATGAGTTGTTTTTCAGTTTATGTTGCCATAAAACAGTTCAGATGCAATGCCAACACGGAGATGGTTTTGATACAATGCTGCCAATAGCCTGAATTTAAAACTATTTTTGTACAAGTCAGTAGGTATTTTCTGTTCTTTGGAGGTTTTTTTGCGGAGAAAAAAACCCTGAACTTATTTGGATTTGTTTTGTTATTTACTTTAATTCCTGGGTATAAATAAAATTAAAGGGAAAAGATTAAAATATTTTACATAAGCGTCCCATTTTTTCAGTGTAGAGGAAAGCATTTTGTTTTACAAATATATATTAAAGGACTAGTTTTCTCATAAAGTGTCTTTAAAATACATTTACTTCCAGATATTTTACTTCGCACATGCACTTGTCTATATAAAGAATACAAAGTAAGTATTATAATAGGTCTGGCAATTTCATAGTAGTAATAAATCTTAAGTGTATAACCATCTGCCAAATTGTACCTAACTCAGTACATCTATATCCACATGCTACTTTGATCTATAAATGGCATTACTCTAATATTTAAGTATTATACTTAAAATAAATTCCTTCATTAACACCCAAAGAGCAAGAGAGTGGGAGTGTGCGTGAGCATGTGCCCGTGCGCGCATGTAAAAGATAAAGAAGAAAATACACTTACGGACCTTTAAAGGCCATCAAAGGCACTATTTTAAAAATATATGATAAAAATGGTAATAATAAAGTAATCCCGAACAATCCCAGGCATTATAAAATTGAAGTACGAAACCTGAAAATATTTATGTCCAAATTCACGTTGCTAAGACAATCAGGAAACATAATTGTAATGAGATACAATTACTGAAGATCATCACACAGTCACCTTAAAAAATATTAGTTGAGAAATGCGAACACGTACCCTCGTGTATACACACACAAATGGCATAAAGCCCTACGTACTTGTTAGCAGCTGCATTAGAACTGCTCTGCACACGGACATTTAATAATGTTTCAAACCTACTGAAATATTAAATAAATATAAAAACTTGCACCGCCCAACTTTGTTTCTTTTCTTGAGCTTCCTTCTAATTTGAAAAAAAAAAGGGGGGGGGGGGGGGGGGGGGGGAAAGGAC